>QLTV01002570.1:45514-57720 GCA_003457575.1 Thermophis baileyi
TATTGCTATTGCTATTTGCGTTTCTTCCTTGTGGAGTTAGATCCATGCTAGACAAGAAAGACAGAGATGGGGCAAGATCACGGCTTTTGAATCCACGCTTCTATTTTCTTCCAACTGGGAAGCGGGAGTCAAAGGGTTAAGCCACAAAACTACAAGCTGCATCTTCCAAATACTTGGTGTTATGTGGGCTGCAGGTGAAGCGTTACCTGTCGGAGCTTTTACTCTCCAGAATAGCTGACTGCATGACACTTTCATTAGCTCTCCTGTCTCTGCTACAGTGAGAGGAAGGGGGGATTTGATGCCAACCTGTGTCAGTTTTCCTTCTCTAGATGAGCACAGCTCCGTTCCTGATCCTCACCTGAGTTTCTTTGCAGGGCTGGAAGGTGAAATGCTGCATCAGGCTGGCTACAGCGGCCTTCATGGTAAGGAGGGAAAATCTCATCCCAATGCAGTTCCGGGGACCAGCTCCGAAAGGCAAGTAAGTATAAGGATTGATCTTTTCTTTGACCTCTTTGCTGAATCTGTTGGGACAAGCCGACATTCAGTCAATTGCAATTGTCAACCGCTGTAGGAAAAGGACAGGCAGAGCCTGGGGGTGGAGTCAAGAGAGCAATCATCCTGGAATCGTTACATGCCCACAAACAGTCCAACCCCTCTTGAATTCCCTTCACTTTTATCTAGCATCAATTTAGTGCTCATTCTTGGGTGTAGGCCAGGGGTTGGTTCTAATTTACCTTGCTGCCGGTTCACTTCCTCCCGCACCATGTGGTGGCACCCACGGACCGGCACCGACCAAACCGGCTCCGTGACGTCACCATGATGTCACCAGCGGGTTGGGCAAACCGGTCCAAACCGGGAGGAACCCACCTCTGGTGTAGGCATGAACAATAAATCGGCTTAACTGGAGTTTTTAACACGTGGTCTTAAATCTTCACACCTGACAACCACCAATTCATTCCATGAATGGTCTGCCTCTCATTTTAGTAAGTCACGTCTCTTCTGAACCTTTCCAGTGGATCCTTGGGGCAGCAGCCTCTTTGGGGGGGGGGCAGTTTGGAAGGGTCTTAGGATGGCACCATTAGCCCTTCAAGGTAGTCCAGACCAGGTAAGAGAAACCAGGAATATTAACCAAACTTTTACGGTAAGGTGACAGTAACAGAATCTTGCAAGTCTGAAAGCTCTTCTCTCTTCCTCTACATTTATGTTCCAGAGAAATAGGAAGGATCCTTTCTGAGATGCTTCCTCCAGCTGTATTCCTGCTCTGGATTTAGATGTCTCTTATCAGACCATTGTTTAGGCTGCAGCTACTTCCTTCCATCTCCCAAAGCTATTCTCATAGCTCATTACAGGCCCCTAATTTCTCTGCCTTACGAGCAGGCCAACTTTGGCCATTGCCAAGATCACCTAACAAGCTCTCTGTCTGGAAGATTCAACCCAGGTCGATGTTTTTACTGTCAAGTCATTGATTGTGAGAACTGGAAGTTTTAAAAAAAAAAAAAAAACTAGACAAATACAGTATCAAAGGGTACCTTTCAGGTCTAAATTGCTCAGGTTCGGGCCAGTATTCCGGATTGGAGTGCAAGACGACAGGTGGAATCACAATACCCATCCCTTTGGGAATGGTGATTCCATTTAATTCGATGGTGTTCTTGCACACTCTTTGAAGTCGCCCAGTGCCTGGATGTATTCGGAGGGTTTCGCTAAGGACCATATCCATATACTCCATTTGCATGAGGGCCTCATAGGTGATTGGAGCCTGAGAGAGAGAGAGAGAGAGAGAGAGAGAGAGAGAGAGAGAGAGAGAGAGAGAGAGAGAGAGAGAGAGAGAGAGAGAGAGAGCTAGAAAAAACTTGCCCCTGCTTAGTTAGTCCCTAACTAACTTAACTTAAAAGTTAATATCTGTATCTAGAGCAGGAGAACACAAACTCATGTCCCAAAGGTGCTTTTTCAAGAGGCAACTGGACTTCCTTGTTTTTCTTTGAAGACGTTTTGCTTCTCATCCAAGAAACTTCTTCAGCTCTGACTGGATGGTGGCTGGATGGATCCAGTCAGAGCTGAAGAAGCTTCTTGGTTGAGAAGTGAAACGTCTTCAAAGAAAAACCAGAAAGTCCAGTTGCCTCTTGAAAAAGCACCTTTGGGACAACCATGACCTGGATGTCTGATAATCTCCCTAGACCTTGAAGAAGAAGTTCTGAAGAAGCTTCTTGGATGAGAAGTGAAACGTCTTCAAAGAAAAATAAGGAAGTCCAGTTGCCTCTTGAAAAAGCACCTTTGGGACAACCATGACCTGGATGACTGAGAATCTCCATAGGCACAAACTCATGGACTCAAGAAAGTTAACTCCTGTAGCTTTCTGGATACATTCATGTGGTTCTCTCAATTTCCCACAGTCTTTCTTAGGATGTGTTTCGAATCTCCCAGTCTGGCCTACAGTCCTTGAAGTTCTTCTGTTTAGATAACAACCAGGTCCAATGCTTTGTTTGTTTGTTTGTTTGTTTAGAATATATTAGTCGCTCAACTCCAATGGACTCTGGATGGCCTACAAGACTGGACAATCCATAAAAACAAATAAAAACATCAAAATAAGCATCCCAGACTGAAACCATCTTGTAAACAACACAAATCAAACAACACAGAGACCCTAAACAAACAATAATTCATCAACCGCAGGCCTGGGACCAAAGCCAAGTTAGCTGGCTTGCTCTTTGAGAGGATGGCGTATCAACAACAGCTTGCTTTGTACTGTGTTATCACATCCCTATCGCTGTAGGAGGTGACATAGTGTTACCATAGCAACATACTCACTATGGATTGCATGTTCTAAAGGTGCAAAGTGTAAGAAGTGTTTTATCGTTCTTGTCATCATCGTGGTTAGCAGGCTTTCCTTAACGCTTAGAATGTTCTCAAGGAGGCCATAAAGTAAGGCTTTGATGTAGGACTTATGCCATTTTTCCAGAAGAAAGCATCAACCCTTAATTCGGATAGCTTAGAGTTTGGTCCATCATTGTTTAGCAGCTGATCTAAAGGAAACCTAACTATGCTCAAAGAGCTACTTCAATCAATCAATCAATCAGAGCTGGAAGGGACCTTGGAGATCTTCTAGTCCAACCCTATACCATTTCAGACAAGTGGCTGTCCAGTCTTTTCTTTAAAACCTCCAGGGATGAAGCTCCCACAACTTCTGAATGCAAGTCCTTCCTCTGATTAATTGTTCTCACTGTTAGGAAGTTTCTCCTTAATTCCGGGTTGCTTCTCTCCTTGATTAGTTTCCACCCATTGATTCTTGTCTTGCCCTCTGATGCTTTGGAAAATAAGTTGACCCCTCTTCTTCTCTGTGACAACCTCTCAAATACTGGAATAGTGCTATCATGTCACCCCTTGTCCTTCTTTTCTCTAAACTAGACATTCCCAATTCCTGTAACCGTTCTTCATATGTTTTTTCTCCAGGCCCTTAATCATCTTAGTTGCTCTTCTCTGCACTTTTTCCAAAGCCTCAACATCATTTTTGTAATTTTATTTATTTTATTTATTTTATTTTATTTTATTTATTTATTTATTTATTTATTTGTCAAACATGTACAAGATAACAGGTATAGGTATAAACATAAACATAAACAAAGTAAATATAGATAAATGAGGACAATAGGATAGTAAGACAGGGACGGTAGGCACGATGGTGCGCTTACGCACGACCCTTACAGACCTCTTAGGAATGGGGTGAGGTCAGCAGTAGACAGTCTAAGGTCAAAGTTTTGGGGGTTTGGGGAAGAAACTACAGCGTCAGGTAGTGCAGTATTGTTGCGGTTGAAGTAGTCATTGTCAGGTAGGACATTGTAGCAGATAATGTTATGAACTACATTTAGATCGGTTCTAAGGCGACGTAGTTCTAAGTTGTCTAAGCCCAAGATTTCAAGTCTGGTGGAATAAGGTATTCTGTTGCGAGCAGAGGAGTGGAGGACTCTTCTCGTGAAATATTTCTGGACTCTCTCAATTGTATTAATGTCCGTCTGGATTATCAGGTATCCAGTATACTGGATACTTAATATTCCAGATGATGGGAATCAAGACAGAGTTTAATGGACATAGTTGAAAGCCTCATCGCATCAATGTTGAGTGCCACCTACCTTGTTAGGCAGAACTTCGTCAATCTCCTCCTGAAGTTTTTGCTGTATGTCAGGATGGAGGGCCAGTTCATATGTCAAGAAACTGAGGGCGCTGCTAACCGCCTCATAGCCAGCAAAAATGAAGATAATTGCTTGAGCCAGAATTTCAGTGTCAGTCAAACCTACATGAAGAAGGGAAGAGAGAAAAGTTGAAGGCCACTTTCGGATGCAAAGAAACCCTAACTTAATGAACCTTGGAGAAGACGCAGAAGAATAGGGACATCTTTCTTTATTGATCCATTGGCGAGGCGCTCTTTAGCATGGTTTCCTACAAAGTTTAACTGAAGTTTATAGATGGGATCGAGAAATTGTAGGCCGCATCCAAGATGCTCTGGATCCTTATGAAGGTTTCCCTCAAACCCACTAACTTTACTTAAAAATATTCCTGAACTGTCTCAATGCTTTTTTTCCCCCCCTTCACTGAGAAGTTTGTCTGTCTCGCACACATTGTTTTATTAATTCCCACACTAGCAGACTTAGCAATGAACGCTGGTTCTGGTTTGAAGATGTGACCGTTGACGATGATTTCAAATTATTACCTTTATAGGTGTGATTCACACCATTCATCTCGTGGCTTGTCAGTGAGTTTTGCGATTCTATCATCAGTTGCAAGAAATCCACTCTTCTCTGAAATAATAAGAAAATTTCAGAATACTTGCTCCTTGGCAACCTGGCCAACAAAGAGTGGTATTTACGCAATAGCAACAACTTCAGAGTGTTGATTACAGCAATGCCATTTTATTCAGAAGGAATCCCCTAATTATTCCCAGCTCACTGGTTACAACGCTGCAGTTTAATTTTAAAGGGATTTAATACAGGAAAAGATTGGATATGCTTAAACCTAAAATGGAAGGCTATGTTTTATTTGAAAGCTAACAAAAGATGGCTGGCCCTGCCCAGGATAGAACCATGTCTGAGTCAACCAAAATCCTGAGTCAACCAAAATCCCGTATCAATCTTATGTAATGTATTTATGGCATTGCTTTGCACAAGAGGCTCAGTATGTCAAAAAAAAATTGTTAGATTATGATTTTTCTTATGCTATAATTGAAATGTCCCAAATCCCAGGTAGAAATCCGTGTGAAATCAGAAGAAGTACATAGTAGTCCAGCCCTGAAGAATGGTTTTTGCAGTGACATCTCTGCATCACAAACTGAAGCCTTAGAACCATTCAAAATTCTTATTTTCCAAAAACTAAGTAAAATAAACAGACAGGCCTTGTTAGTGAGATAAGAAAGCTCACCAAACAGTTCTCTAAAAGTGGCCTTTTCAGATACTGAATGCAGAATAACAGAGTTGGAAGGGACCTTGGAAGTCTTCTAGTCCAACCTCCTGCCCCAGCAAGAGGCCCTAAACCACTTCAGACAAATGGCTGTCCAGTCTCTTCTTAAAAGCCTCCAGTAATGGAGCACCCACAACTTCCAGAGGCAAGTCATTAATTGTTCTGTCAGGAAATTTCTCCTCAGTTCTAGGTTGCTTCTCTCCTTGATTAGTTTCCACCCATTGCTTCTTGTCCTACCCTCAGGTGCTTTGGAGAATAGGTTGACCCCCTCTTCTTTGTGGCAGCCCCTCAAATACTGCTATCATGTCCCCCCCTAGTCCTTCTTTTCATTAAACTAGACATACCCAACTCCAGCAACTGTTCTTTGTATGTTTTAGCCTCCAGTCCCCTAATCATTTTTGTTGCTCTTTGAGTTCCTCAAATATTGCAAGACTGCCATCATGTCTCTTTGTTTATGATTAACTATGAAGCTACTTAGCTTGGAAAAGATTACAGATTACAGATATGAATCCCTGATTCTTGGTGTTTTTTTCAGAATTAACTTAATAGTTGAGGCTTCTCCCATACCTTTTCACCCTCCTGGGCCCTCTTCTCTTTCAATTTTGTTATTGACCTCGCAAAGAACTCTGTGGATTGTTTGGAAAATACACTGAAATTCATCTTCTCAAGAAGAGGTCTCATCCATGGGGCAACATCTGGAAAGAGAGGGGTATGTGTTAGAAGAACCCTGCAGATGTCATGAGCAACTAGGTTGTGGGGTTGCTTTGAGGCAGAAAGAGATGGTTTTCAACCCAAGGAACTTTCATTTGAGGAGAAGCTTGAGTGGTGAGATTATTTATTTAAAAGGGGAAAGTGGTTGTGAGATTCAGTGCCCTCAGCCACGCAAGATGGTGCTGACAAAAAGCACACCCAGACGTTCTACTGCTAACTTTATTGTAAGGTTATACTAACAGAATCTTGCAAGTCTGAAGATACCCCTCTCCCCCACCCTCACCTTTACAGTCTAAGAAACTAGGGCGGGTCCCTTCTGAGATTTTGGCCACTTCCCCATTCCTTCTGTGAGCTCAGCTGCCTCTTATCTGTCCATTGTGTAGTCTTCACCTCTTCTTCTTCTCTCTCAAGGCCATTCCCGCAGACCATTACAAGTGCTAAACCTTGTCAGAGGTTACAAAGAATGGGTTTCAAAGCTGAAGGTAGAACCAACCTACATGATAAAATAAACAGCGGAGAAAGTAAGTTATTCATCATCATTTTCTGTGCCTGTTGGACAAAGGGGTCTTTGGGATTGTTTATGGAATCTGTGTTGACACCAAAAGAGGTGCTTGTGATCACATCCATGCTGTAGGCACCGAAGATTCTGGACAAATGCAAGACACAAGTGGTCAAAATAAGGAAAAAGAAGGAAGGAGGCCCTCAAATGTCCATCTGTATATGTCAAATTTTTATGTCTGAAACATTTGCTTTAGGTGATCTGGATCTGCTCGTAAACGTCTGCTAGATTTCAGTTTGCTCTTTGATCTAGATTTCCAACATTTGGATCTAGAACATGAACTTTGAGACCTAGATTTTAGGCTTGATCAGCTTTTTGAAGCACTATGGGACCTACTTCAGCAGAGGTGACTTTCTATGTGATCGTCTTCTAAAATGGGATCTTGATCTACTGCCAGATTACAGATTAACACAGTTGGAAGGGACTTTGTAGGTCATCATTAAGATCACCTACGGCTCGATCATGGCTTATCTTCAACTAACCTGATTTTTTTATGAGCCACGGTGGTGCAGTCGTTAGAGTGCAGTACTGCAGGCTGCTTCCGCTGCCTGCCGGCTGCCTGCAATTTGGCAGTTCAAATCTAACCAGGCTCAAGGTTGACTCAGCCTTCTATCCTTCCAAGGTGGGTAAAATGAGGGACCTGGATTGTTGGGGGAAATATGCTGACTCTGTGAACTGCTTAGAGAGGGCTGTAAAGCACTGCAAAGCTATATATACTGTAAGTCTAAGTGCTATTGCTATTGCCCATTTGTGAGGATCCTTGGTGCTTTCTGAGCTTGGTTATTTTCTTGTAGATGTTTCATCACCCAAACTAGGTAACATCATCCATGCTAGCAGTGAAACAGCCACACTCAGAGAGCACCAAGGACCCCTCATTTCAACCCTGAGCTACAAACAATCTCCTCTATTGTTCATTTGTCTCTGTACCATTCAATTTATCCAAAGCAGACTTCATAGTTTGGAATCCTAGAGCAAGGGTCTCCAACTTTGGCAACTTTAAGACTTGTGGACTTCAACTCCCAGTCTTAAAGTTGCCAAGGTCGGAGACCCCTGTCCTAGAGGTCAATTCTATAGGATCTCCATTGTCATCTGCTATTTCCTCCTGAGAGGTTCTTCCACAAGTTTTTGTTGCTATCACCCTCAAGTTTCCTCTTTTCCACTAGCGGTCCAGGCATCCCTATTTGTCACCTCAAGAAGTGAGTTTCCAAACAAAGGACCACCATTCCTCCAAAGATGAACGGCCCGCCCGGCCCACACGGTCAGGCTGTTACTCACTTTTTAATGTCCACCAGTTCATCTCGATCAGCTTTCTTCTGCAAAAGCACTAATAAATTTTTCGCATAGTTCTGAATGATGGGAAGCATCTGAAGGAGAAGAAGAGGATGGAGAAACACAAAATGCAAGTGAGGTAGGGAGAAAGAGAGCCTATCGTTTTGTCCTACAGCAAAATCAGGGTTTGGGGCACAGCCTTAGTGCTGTGGTTCCCGCTCTTATTCCTCACCTCTTTTAGCTTTCCACTGGTGAAAGTGGGCGAAAGCACTGTCCGAATCCTCTTCCACTGCTCATCTTCTGCTGACACAATGGATATTTTTAACTGGCCCCGCGGAACAAAATTCTAAGGGTCACGTTGGAGAAAGAAAGAAAAATGGATGTGCATCACACATTTGTGATGGAAAAAAACAGATCTTTAACAGATTATCAGAGTTGGAAGGACCTTGTAGGTCATCTAGTCCAACCCCCCGCTTTAAGCAGGAGACCCTACACCATTTCTGACAAATGGCAGTCCAATCTCTTCTTGAAAGTCTCAAGTGATGAAGCTCCCACAACTTCCGAAGGCAACTTCTGTTCCATTGGTTGATTGTTCTCACTGTCAGAAAGTTCCTCCTTATTTCTAGGTTGAATCTCTCCTTGATCAGTTTCCATCCATTATTCCTTGTCTGGCCTTCTGGTGCTTTGGAAAACAGCTTGACCCCCTCCTCTCTGTGGCAGCCCCTCAAATATTGGAAGACTGCTTGTAGTGTGGCTACCAAAACTGGATGCAGTACTCTAGCTGTGGTCTTACTAAGGATTTATAGAGTGGTATTAGTACCTCCCTTGATCTTGATTGTATCCCTCTGTTAATGCAATTTAGGATTGCATTGGCTTTTTTGGCTGCCGCTGCACACTGCTGGCTCATATTTAGCTGGTTGTCCACTAAGACTCCAAGATCCCTCTCACAGTCACTGCTATTAAGCCTGGTTTCACCCAGTTTATATGTGTTCTTTTGGTTTTTCTTGCCTAAGTGTAGGACTTTACTTTTCTCTACATTGAATTTCATTTTGTTAGATAGGGCCCAGTGTTCAAAACAAACCAAACAGGAGGGTTTTGAACACATCATTGGGATGTCCACCTTGACTACCCCTGTCTTTAAAAATAGGCAAAACTATTATAGCAAAGTTATAAAACTCAACAAAACTCTACAACTCTACAAAAGTCTAGCTCCGTGATGAAATATTGCTTCTGCTCCTACTTGGCTATCTAGGCTCACACAGATGTTGGTTTGCAGGCCATCATTAACCACGTGAAAACCAAGCATTCAGATATGATGCTAAGCGTAGTTATTGTTTACAAGTTGGTTGCCTGTTTTTTTAAGGGTTAGCAGGTTGGGTGAACCTTTACTTGTTTGTGTTTCAAAGGGTTTTGCCAGCCTAGAAACTCTCATAAGTGTGCCAACACAATTTTTATATTTTCAAGGCAATCTATCTACACCAACTTCCAAGGAAGCTTCCCACCTCCACTTTTAAATGTCTGATGCGTTAGGGAAGGTCCTTTCTAAGTTTAATTCCTCTGACCCTTAAGCAACCATCCCTCTCTTATCTAATTGTTTCCTAAGTAGTATCGCTTTCCTTCTTCCCCCAAAGTCATTCACACATTCCATTACATCCTGATCACATAAGCAGGTCGTAAGGGACTTCTGGAATGAAAGCAGGGATGGGGCTAACCTGACTTGGAAGTGTGGGGAGAGAAGGTTCCATAGGGAAGTTACCATTGGAGAGAAAGCCCATGTCCCATGACCCACACAATGTAGGTCCCTGGCAGAAGGTGCCTACAAGATAGTAATAGCAATAGCACTTAGACTTATATACTGCTTTACAGTGCTTTACAGCCCTCTCTAAGTGGTTTACAGAGTCAGCATATTGCCCCCAACAATCTGGGTCCTCATTTTACTGACCACGGAAGGATGGAAGGCTGAGTCAACCTTGAGCTGGTCAGGATCAAACTCCTGACAGTGAGAAATGAGTTAGGCTGCAATACTGCATTCTAACCACTGCGCCACCGTGGCTCTTAATAGTCATAACCCTTAGACTTATATAGCAATAGCAATAGCACTTAGACTTATATACCGCTTTATAGTGCTTAACAGCCCTCCATATTGCCCCCAACAATCTGGGTCCTCATTTTACCCACCTCGGAAGGATGGAAGGCTGAGTCAACCTTGAGCCGGTGAGATTTGAACCGCTGAACTGCAGCTAGCAGTCAGCTGAAGTAGCCTGCAGTACTGCACTCTAACCACTGCGCCACCTCAGCTCTATATACCGCTTCACAGTGCTTTACAGCCCTCTCTAAGCAGTTTACAGAGTCAGCCTATTGCCCCCCAAAATTTGGGTCCTCAAAGATACCTTCTCTTGGGTTGTAATTACCGCATTCTGATTAGGTCTATAATCAAATCCTTTTTCTCAACGTTGTCAGAATATTTGCAACTCACCCCCCGATTCAGGAAGGCGGAATAACTTTCTTTTACCAGTACAATTTTAATTATCTCAGGGTCCGTTATAACCAGCATCGGCTGTCGTCCATCATAAGTCCTAGAAGGAATGGTCAATGGGTTAGTTGAAGTCTGGCAAGAGTTACATAATTCATATACCCTGTTTCTGCCAAAATAAGACATCCCCTGATAATAAGCCCAATCGGGCTTTTGAGTGCATGGCAATAAGGCCAAGCGCTTATTTCAGAGTTCAAAAAAATATAAGACAGGGTCTTATTTTCGGGGAAACACGGGGATATATATGATTCATGTACGAATCCCCTCGTTCATATATCCACGAACGAGGGGAACAAACACAGAAAGTTTGCCAGTCGAATAAAAAGGAATCAATACTCACCCCCACATTTTACCATATTTTTTAAAACAGGCTATATCAAAACTGGATCTTCCCTGTAAGAGAAAAAATTAAGAATGAGCGTCAAAGGCCCTTTGCAACTGTCAGATCCACTCGCTTGTAAATCATTCCTTGCCATAAAATTCACCACACAGATTTGCAAATGTCTCTAATCACTGAAAATAAGGAATCGCTTACAACTTACTCTAATGAGCGTTAGAAATTACAACGCGCTGAAAAAAGTGACTTATGACTCTTGTTCACACTTACGACCGTTGCAGCACCCCCGTTGTCACGTGATCCAAATTCAGATGCTTGGCAACTGGCGTATACTTATGACTGTTGCAGCGTCCCAGGGGTCACGCGATCCCCTTTTGCGACCTTCCGACAAGCAAAGTCAATGGGGAAGCCGGATTCGCTTCACAACCGTGTGACTAACATAGCAACTGCAGTGACTCACTTAAGGACTGCGCCAAGAAAGGTTGGAACATAGGGCAAAAACTCATTTAACAAATGTCTCGCTTTGCAACAGACATTTTAGGATCAATTGTGGTCGTAAGTCGAATATACTGCCTGTAGATTCAGAGGTTAGGTGGACTTCTGAGCTTTGCGAGCAGGACAAGGTTCGCAAAGCTGAAATAACAACAATATTCAACTAAAGCGGCTTTCCAACTTGTTTGGGTTGGGAGGGGTGCACAAAGGGAGGCTCAGCCAATCTCATTGTGCACACGTTGTACTTTGACAATAAAGGTTTGAATTGAATTGCTGAGTAAGTTAGTTAATAGGTTTTCACACCACACCCCCAAGTATTTAAAGCCGGTTTCTTGCCAGGCTCAAATATACAAGCAGCTGGGTTATATATTCCTTTTTGCTTTGCAAGATAAATCCTCAGCACTTGTTCTGCATGGCTGGATTAAAACTGGGTGACAGAGAAATCCCAAGATTCCCTGCCTTGCTTTTGATTCTAAAGTCCATGTACCCACCAAAAACAAACAAACCAACCTGAGTACATTATCTCAGGATTAATTTTCAAATGTTTCGTGCTTATTCTCCATAGCATCTGAGGGCAGGACCAAAAAATCGTGGGTGTTAAAGAGAGATCCAAAGGAGAATTAAGGAGAAATTTCCTGACGATGAGAACAATTAACCAGTGGCATGACAGAACGGAACGGAACGGAACGGAACGGAACGGAACAGAACAGAACAGAACAGAACAGAACAGAATAGAATAGAATAAAGAATTAGCAGAACAGAACAAAACAAGAGATCATAAAAGAACAGAACAGAATAGAATAGAATAATAGAATAGAACAGAACCGATGGAGAAACAAGGTATTTGTCTTTGGTGCTTA
>QLTV01002570.1:62056-73102 GCA_003457575.1 Thermophis baileyi
TATATATGTGTGTGTGTTTGTGTGTTGTCTGCGCTTGCAACATCTTCCTCCATGCTTTTTGCCATAATGACTTTGTAAGGCTCTTTAATAAGCACTGGACGTTGATAAGCGGAGCTGCTGCTGCTTCTGCAGAAATCTTCAGAGAGAGATAACCTCAAGGTAAAAGCAATCATTTCATAAAGAAAGAGGGAGCCCAGACTAGAAAGAAGCCTTAAAAGCTTGAGCAAAAAAAATCAATTTTTTTTTTAAAAAGAAAGACAAGTTTCCTTTTAGACCTTCCACCGGCTCAAGGCAAAAAGAGAAAGTGGGGAGAAGAGAAAAAATAAAAATGCAACTTAAGACATATTTCTTGCTGAGAAATCAGAGCTGAGCTAGCTTTTCTGGCAACAAATGCTGTAGGTATCCATCCGGGAAGTTCTTGTGTTTCGGTCTGAACTTCCTACTGGTTCCTCATCTTTTCTACTTGATTTTAGGTAGGTCACACCTGCACGGTAGATGGACTCAGTGGTGAGTGGTGGAGGATCTAAACTCTAAAGGATTAGGTTGCGGTCACCAAAAATCAAAGGCTTTTTGATCTCTACTTGATGGTCTTAGAGTTGAAGACCCTCAAGTAGAATCTATCAGGCTAGACTCAAGATCCTAACAGGCTAGACTCTCCTCAGCTTCCAAGCCCACCATTGTAAATAAATGTGTTCTCTTTCACAATTCAAATTTTTAAATTCCTTGCAGAACATTTGGGGGACCAAGAAGGATGTCAAAGCAATAGGCTTCTGTATAGTCTATAGTCTATAGTAGATCAGGTCAAATAGAATATGCAAAGATTGCATTCTTCTCTTTCCATAGTGAAAAGTAGGTGGCATAGACAAAATCAGTGTGTGGAATTTGATTCTAGCTCAACAATAAAACTGTGCAGACGAAACAATCCTACTTCAATCTTGGATATCTTCAATTAAAAGTAGGAAAGAGGCCCAGAAGGGTTGGACAACATCAGTTAAGGCGAACCAGTGGTTAAAGTTAGAAGAACTTTGTTCTTATGACTCAATAGATTATCACCCACAAGATTTTATTTCTTCCTTTATGCTATGGGATGTGAGGAGGACATCAACAGGACCCAGCAGCAAACAAGGCTGAAATTAGAATAGAACAGAATAGCAGAGTTGGAAGGGACCTTGGAGGTCTTCTAGTCCAACACTCTGCTTAGGCAGGAAACCCTACATCACTTCAGACAAATGGTTGTCCAATCTCTTCTTAAAAACTTCCAGTGTTGGAGCATTCACAACTTCTGGAGGCAAGCTGTTCCACTGATTAATTGTTCTAACTGTCAGGACATTTCTCCTTAGTTCTAAGTTGCTTCTCTCCTTGATTTGTTTCCACCCATTGCTTCTTGTCCTACCCTCAGGTGCTTTGGAGAATAGCTTGACTCCCTCTTCTTTGTGGCAGCCCCTGAGATATTGGAACACTGCTATCATGTCTCCCCTAGTCCTTCTTTTCATTATTCATGCAGGCAGAGGAAGATGGAACATCATGTTTTACTTACAACATCAGAAGGCCAATGAATAAACTCAGAAGTGCCCACGTCTCTATTGAGAAATATGGAAGATGATCCATCCTGGACTTCTTGGTTTCTCCTTCTGCTTTTGGAAAGATTGATGGTCTGAGGGGCAAAAGGTTGACAGAAAGTACTACTGGTTCAAATTTTTGAGAATCGCCACTCCTACTTGCCTTTAAAGTCAAGAGTATGTGAAATAGTCATGAAGAGACTATTTAGTTCATGAACCAAAGGTGGAGCAGAGTCAGAACAGGAGAAACTCAGTTGCCCAATCACGGTTCACGTAAGCCAATATTAAACTCGGGAGGTGAAAAGGCCTTGAAAATAATTGACCGATTGAAAAATCTTTTTTTAATGAAAAAAAATTAAGACAAACTGGGTTTAAAATGACATAAATAACTTCAATCGCAGTACAAAAAAGATAAAGATGAGTATGGATTTGAGATGGTGCCTCAACAATTAGATAAAATACTGACTGGCCTGGATGAAAAATTGATAACAAAAATTCATAATTACTTATTAGAATTTGATAGAGCTGAAGATATAGTGAAGGGAGTTATGATAGCGTGGGCAAAAAATGTCGGGCATAGTATTGAATTGGAAGACTGGGAGAAAACCTGGAATAGAAATTATAAAATAACCAAATCGGCAAAGTACAAAGAGAACCAGTATAAGATGTTCTATCGCTGGTACATGGCACCTTCTACATTAGTGAAGATTTACCCAAACCTGAAACCAAATTGTTGGAAATGTCGTCAAAAGAAAGGTACCTTCTATCATACATGGTGGTTATGCTCGGAAACAAAAAAATATTGGGAAAAAATTCATAGGTGGATACAATAACAGGGCTTCAGATAGAATACACCCTGGAGTTATTTTTGTTAGGGATTGTTAAAGGGGAATACAACAAAAGAATATTATACATCATTTTACATATAATAACAACAGCAAGAATAGTGTTTGCGCAATGCTGGAGAAAAACGAATATACCTTCCGAAAGTTTAGTAATAAAAAAAAATATTTGATTGTGCCGAAATGGATAAATTAACAATTGAATTGAAAGGACAAATAGATTCGGAATACTATGCAATATGGAAGAAGTGGTATGATTGGATTGAGAATAGAAAAATGGAAAAGGAAGAGACAACCTAGAAGTAGAACTAAAATGTATAGCTAAAGTGTATGGAGTATATTTGAATTTGAATGTTATGGTATGTAAATGGTATGTAAATGAGCACAGTTACGTATAAGTTATGAGTATTTGTTTAATGGAAAAAACACAATAAAAATTTATTTAAAAAATAAAATAAAATGACATAAATCTGTAAAAACCAACAACGTTACCAAATCCCTTCCAAGCAATAGGGGTTTATGACTGTTTGGAGATCGCAACCAACCAACAAAGCAGAATTACATGAAGTGACAGCTGGATATCAATAATGTTAACGATATCTATAAAATACATCAAATAGTGATATTACGAAGCCAGGAGCTGAGAGGTATTACCTGCCACTACACAAAAACTGGACAATATTGAAGTTACTGAATATAAAATAACTTTTCCAAATTCTGTACTCTCTTCTGGATTTTGTAGACAACCATGAAGGAGACCTTGGAGAAACTAGGCAGAAATGTTCAATAACAAGGACAGCAATACGTTTTAAGCCCAAGAACAAAGCAAACATAAGAAACAATCCCCCAATTTTGTTGCTCCAACTTAGAGTAAAATTTCAAGAGTTGGTTTCCTGGCCTGGCCTGGCCTGCCTTGAAGGTCTAACAATAAAAATGTAATTAGTGCCTTGATTCCTTTGTTTGTGACTTATCATAGCAGGCAAACTCAGTCCGTTTGATCTGTTTACGGAACTCTGTATTGTATGGACATTAAAAAATGGCTTTGGATTTGTGTATGCTATGATGGTATTCCTGCATACCTTATGTACTTTAATATTTTATATCTTGCTATAAATAAATTCTCCTTAGGTTAATAATTAGACATATTGGGTTCAGGTTTCTTCTTGTGTTGGAAAATATCTCTATAATGTCACCTGCCACACCATCTTTCTCCAGGAAGGAAATTGCAATATTGGGGTTTTAAAACTATATCTTGGTCTAGTGGTTAAGGCACCTGGCTAATCATCAAGAGACGGTGAGTACTAGTCCCGCCTTAACAATTAAAGCTGACTGGGCGATCTTGGGCCAATCACCAGGAGATGGTGAGTTCTAGTCCCGCCTTAGCTATGAAAGCCAGCTGGGTGACTTTGGCCAGTCCCTCTCTCTCAGTCCAGCCCACCTCACAGGGTTGTTGTTGTGGGGAAAATAGGATGGGGAAAGTGTGTTGGGTATGTTCACCACTTTGTTTATAAAAATAATAAAAGCAGGAAACAAACAAAAGAAATAAATAATACATTAAGTAAAACTAGAAACCAATATTACTCAGAGGGGAGAGAGAGAGAGAGAGAGAGAGAGAGAGACATTATGAAATGTGAAATGCTGCAGCCTGCATTGAAAGAACATTGTATGCAGTTAACTCTAGCAAAACCCGCTCATTTGGTCAGTTCCTGGCCCTTTACTTTTCTTGGATAAGAGTTCTGGATCTTTGCCATCTTCCAGGGGGAAAGTGGGAGGAACAGACTGTGACACTGTCAGCTGCGTTCAGGTGAGTTCATGCCAGAAGAAAGGTCAAAGAATGATGAGTTAAGAGCTCTGGGTCAGGAAAGTTTGTGTGATGCAAAGTACAAATTCCTGACTTATTAGGAAAATATCGATCCAACTGGAGGGCAAGGCAGAGAGCATTAGCTGATCCTTCTCACTCATTCAACCAGCAAAGAAATTGAAGTTTTATTCCAACATCCCATATCCCTGTTTAATTGAAAATGGCTGCATCTGGCCAGGCTAAAGTACGAAATACCTTTGCTACTGTAAAATCTTGCCCTTTGAGCACAACAAGTTGATAAATGTCTTTCCTTTTGAGTCTAGTACAGTAATATCACTCAGCAATAAATAAAGTCAATGAATAACAGAATAACAGAGTTTGAAGGCACCTTGGAGGTCTTCTAGTCCAACCCCCAGATCAAGCAGGAGACCTTATACCACTTCAGACAAACAGCTATCCAATCTCTTCTTAAAAACCTCCAGTGATGGAGCACCCACAACTTCTGGAGACAAGTCGTTCCACGGGTTAATTGTTCTCACTGTCAGAAAATTTCTCCTTAGTTCTAGGTTGCTTCTCTCCTTGATTAGTTTCCTATGAATTTTTGAAAGCTCTCCTTCTCTTGTAGATTTTAGAGTTATGCTTATGACAGTTATTGTGTGTTCCATTTTTGTCTGTAAGGGTGTTTTGCTGTGTTTTCTACTTGTCATGGTGCTAACCCCACCAGACTGGTTTGAGCAAGAGCAGGTGGACTATATAGCAGTATGTAAGTAAATAAATACATTTAAGGTGCAGCTATGTTTGCAATGTTATAAGTACATCTTAGTTATTCCCATAAAATTATTTCTCTAGTGAGTACAGGCAAGTACCATTTGGGTGCACAGTCAATTTCTTGTGCAGAAAATGTAAAGGTGTGTACCAGATCACAAAACCCAGGGAGAGGGGTCAAAAGAGGAGGAAACTCCTATGTTTATGTCTGGAGATTCTCAGTCATCCAGGTCATGGTTGTCCCAAAGGTGCTTTTTCAAGAGGCAACTCCTTCTCCAGGTGTGGGAACTGTAGACCTATCTATCATGAAGACCTCACCCCATTCCTAGGAGGTCTGTAAGGGGAGTGCATAAGCGCACCATCGTGCCTACCGTCCCTGTCTTACTGTCCTGTTGTTCTCATTTATCTGTATTTACTTTGTTTATGTTTATGTTTATACCTATACCTGCTATCTTGTACATGTTTGACAAACAAATAAATGAATAAAACAATCGTTTTGAATAGAAGGAAGAACTTTGTGTGATGAGATGAACTCAAAGAATGAACCGGTAGAAGGTTTAGGTTAAAGATGAAATGAGTTTAGAACATCTGCTTCTGGACAGTAGGTATTTCTACTGAGAATTAGAAATAGTACATTGCTTATTGGTGCTTGGGTAGATGTACTGGTGACAGATAGATAACCTGCTAAGTCACCCATGAACAAATATCATCCAACAATTATTTAGCAGCCCAATTTTTGTGGTAGGACACATCATCATTCTTTCTCTCTCTTGCCTGCTGTGAATGCCTATAATTTCTAAATTTATATTCCACTATAATATAAAGGCTAACTTTTGTAATATTTGTAGATGTCTTTGCGGATAAAGTAAAGACACATAATACAGTTTTTCAAAAACACCACCAAATGCAGGAGCTAAAACTGGGATAAAGACAGCTTTGGAGCAAATTTACTTCTTAGTAGATCTGAAATCATAAATGCAGCTAAAAACACATTCAAATCTTCTTGAAAAATAGGAGCTTTTTAAAAAAAAATCAGGTTTCTAAAGTTAATTGTACAGATGCCATTGCTGCAGAATTTGTAAGTGAAGAATAGATTGATTGATTTATTAAGTTTATGTTCTTCCTCTGGCAAATTTTAGGTAGTAATGGAAGTCAAGAGAAGTTGACCAGATGGGAACACTGAAGAGACACTGAAAGTCAGACGAAGGTCAAAAAAGGCAAGATGGAAGCTGCAACTGTACAATTTCTTTGTGCGTCACAGATACTACATATCCCAGACACCCAGCTTAGGATGATACCCAACAGTCTGAAGAGTTTCTAGCAATCTATGTCGTGGTTTAGCTAAAGGAAGAATTGCACAAAAGAAAAATAATGTATTGGTCCTAGGTCTAATAGCTTTTTGAGACATTTTAAAGACAGCTAATAGAATTGGAACCACTAATTATCTACGGTAGTTATACTTGACAAGTATAGTTCCTAGATGGAATGTTGGGATGAAGAAATTATGAGTGTAAATAAAAACATTCCTTCAAAGCAGAAGGACAAACTTTGGCTCTGGAATTATGTCTTCTCCATGGGTTGAAGCAACCAAGATTCAGCATGGATAAGATGTTCCTTGAACCCAATATCCTCCCTCATAAGTTTTTATTATATCATTATTATTGTGATTGTAGTTATTATTTTTGTCAGACTTCACAAAAGGTTAACAGAGTTCCTTCCAAGATGTTGCAACCAGTAAGTGAGATTGCTTTCTCTAATATCCTTTCCATCATTCCGTAGGCGTTCTACTTGGCATGGTAGCAATCCTTGGGGGGGGGGTGCGTAAAGTAAACAGATAATAGATATGTAATCTTTTTACTTCTGCCTGTCCTTCATCTAACTTGGCATGCAAAGTTGCGTAGAGTAGTTTTAAGGTCTGTTGAGTCAGTGCCTTTAATTTTTCTTGTCAACATGTTTGTGTAGCCATGAAGTTCAGCAAAGTTCAGGAGTGGAGACAAAGGAGTTTCTGAAGCCACCTGGAAAAAGTGAGGTGACTGCCAGCTGTGAGTTCATGCATGGTGCAATGTCTACTCTGTACTAAAGCCACCATCGAGGGTCACAAAAGGACTTTAGACCCCTGCCTTGAACTTCCAAAATTGCTTGAACAAAAAGTAAAGAACCAGATACTGGACACCTAGGTTTAATCTGTCAAAACTCATTCTTCGTGAAATGTCATGTTCTTCCTGAGTCAGAAAATCATGGGATTTGCAATCCAGCACATCTGGGGGATGCCAGCTTGGAGAAGCATTTTAAGTACAAGTGACGTTCGGTATTGGATGGAAGCAGTTGTGTAATTGTCAACAAGAGCTGGAGAATGTGCAGATCTTAATTTTTAAACCTTGTCAAAAGAAGATAGGAAGACACAAATCTGGGATGGTATCAAACCAGGAACCTTCTGAAGGATGGTTATTGCTATTTCTTACATTGGTTCTGATCTTATTCATTCATTCATTCATTCATTCATTCATTCATTCATTCATTCATTCATTCAATTTAGAAGATCACCCAATTTCAGTATGACTCTGGATGGCTTCTGGAGTTAACAATCAAAAGAGAAAAAACATACATGATTCTAGGGCATTATTTCTCAACCTTGGCAACACGAAGAATGGTGGACTTCAACTCCAAGAATTCCCATCTGACTGGCAGGGGAATTCTGGGAGTTGAAGTCACAGGTGGGATTCAGCCGGTTCTCACTGGTTCGCCCGAACCGTTAGTTAATTGCTTATGCAGTTCGGAGAACCGGTTAAAAATAAAGTGCAAGAGAGGGGTTTTTTTTCCCCTCTCTCTCCCTTCAGTTAATAGCTCCACTTAACAGTTGCAACTGGATAGCTGAATCAATAAACAACCGAAACTGACAGGATTAGGGCAGGGAAACCCATCAATCACCCATCTAGGGATGGGATTAACCCCTTCCCTTCAGGAAGAAGGACAAGATTACAAACATTTTCATTATAAAGAGTATTAAGTAACACTTCTGTGATCAGCTGATACTCCCTGGAGTTTCCCAAGACCTTTTATAGCTGCTGCAGTGTTGGCTACTTCTTGTTTCTTCCTAGGGGAAAAGATACAGGAGGGGACAATGATGCAGCTTGATCATACAGGCCGTGAATTTAATGCATGTGTGGTCCAGCTAGCTGTATTGCTTCTGCTGTGAAGCACCCAATTTAGAACATAGAGAACATAGAATAATAGAGTTGGAAGGGTTAATGGCTTTTTTTGAAAGCCTCTAGTGATGGAGCACCCACAACTTCTGAAGGCAAGCTATTCCATTGATTGATTTGTCTCACCCTTAGGAAATTTCTCCTTAATCCTAGGTTGCTTCTCTCTTTGGTTAGTTTCCATCCATTGTTTCTTGTTGTGCCTTTTGGTGCTTTGGAAAATAGATTGACTCCCTCATTTTTGTAGGAGCCCCTCAAATTTCCTGACAGAACAATTAATCGGTGGAACAACTTGCCTCCAGAAGTTGTAAATGCTCCAACACCGGAAGTTTTTAAGAAGGGATTGGATAATCATTTGTCTGAAGTGGTGTAGGGTTTCCTGCCTAAGCAGGGCATTGGACTAGAAGACCTCCAAGGTCCTTCCCAACTCTGTTATTCTATTATATTCTAAATATAGGAACAGTGCTATTTTATTGTGAGTTGGACTAAGGAGAAATTTCCTAAGGGTGAGACCAATCAAGTTGGCTACGCCCACCCAGTCACATGACCACCAAGCCACGCCCACAGAACAGGTAGTAAAAAAAATTGAATCCCACCACTGGTTGAATTCCACCCTACTTCAAGTTGCCAAGGTTGAGAAACACTGCTCTCGTGAGACATTCAAATAAATAATGCGTAAGTATTACAGCCATTCATAGGGTTGTAATTCTTCCCAACTCTAATTTGATCCTCAACCAAAACTTGGAGTCTTTGAAAACTTGGGCAATGGATATTTACTCGTCTCCAAAATTAAGGAATTGTTTCGATAGGTGTGCCATCAAAGAATTCTTGGAAATTAAAATAGGTTTCCTAACATCCTTGTTCAAGTTGTAACATGACGGTTTTCTATTTTAAAAGGCCCTCGTGGATTGTACAGATCACCAGCTGGGATAAACAGTATGAAAGTCTAATAATGAATAATGATATATTTTAGCTATGTCTTGAGACAGCCTCCATATCAGACTTATATCTGAGACAGATGGGATTCTAGGATGTCTGTCTGACTGTCTGTCTATCTATCAATCAATCAATCAAAGAAGCTCAACTGAATAGTGAGGAATTGGTTTGTCAAACAAACATACCTTAAAAAACCAACATTTTAGAATTTGTACTCCGCCTTGGAAGAAAGCGAGCCCATTTTGAGAAAATGGACTACCTTTGAGGAGATGCTAAAGTTGGCAGAGCCAACATCCTCCCCCAGTTTTGTGTGGTGTGATTTGTGAACGCAGCTGTGAATATTGTGATCGTGGTTTATGCATGCGAAAGAAGGCAACTGCAGTAGGCTCAACAAAGCTTAAACAGATCGTGGCTCACCACAGCGTTTAGAAACAGATCTCCACTCTAGCTTCACTTATCACTTACTCCTTAACATGTCCTAGATTGGATTAGAGCAACGTGTTCTTCACAGAGCTGCCAATCAAGATGGTTAGGAAGTAACCGTTCTAGAGTGCTGATCCGGTCTAGATTCTCTAGATCTAGAAAAATCTCTAGGTCTAGATCACAGCTCACCAACCTGTGGTCCGTGGACCACTGGTGGTCCGTGAGAAAATTTTGGTGGTCCGTGGAGAAATTTTGGCCCCTAGGCTGGATGTGGCCGAGAGCAATTAATCCAGCCCGCGCGCAGGAACACAAGGCTGCACCGCCCAACATTACCCTGCCCACATGCCAGACCCCACTCTTAAGGCCGAGCGCAAATCTCACCTTGAGTATAGTGGTGCAAGGCACCACGAGCTGGAACAGGAAGGTAAGACCAAGAACTCACTGCGCTCAGCCAAACGGGGAGGGAAGGTTCAGCCGCCGTTCGGGCCTACATCTCTCCTTCTGTGAGGCCTTTGGGTGGGAGGCCCGAGAGAAAGCGCCTGCTAGATCGGCCCCCTGCAAACTCTCATCTCTCGAGGAGCCCAGCCGAAGTTTCCCACACCGCATTTATCTTTTTTTAAAAATTCATATTAGTGGTCTGCGGGACTTAAAATTATGAATTAGGGTCCATGGGATTTAAAATTATGAATTTGGTGGTCTGCGGGATTTAAAACTATGACCTTGGTGGTCCCTGAGGTCCAAAAGGTTGGGGACCCCTGGTCTAGATCAAGTCTAGATTCTATAACGAGATGGTATTTTCTCAACAAATTCAACCTTTTCCTACTTTGTTCCCAGGTCCGGTTCAAAAGGCTTCTGCACAAACTCTCAGCTCATTGTAAGGACTCCACAAACTGGTAGTGTTTAGAAAATTGAACTCGGTATTTTACACACATCTTGTTTAATCTGCTAAATCGTGGTGATTCCTAAGAGACCTGAAATATTGTTTAAATTGGACATGCACAGTAGGGCTGCCTCTGTCTCTATAATACATTTTTAATGCTTTTGCGAGAATAAGTCAAAGTTGCACGGAGGGGAACGCCTTCCTTTTTGATACTCCAGCTTGCTGCGCAAGGACAACGTTGAGTATATCAGGGGTCCCCAACCTTTTGGACCTCAGGGGCCACCAAGGTCATAGTTTTTGTTAGATAGTGGGTAGAGATGACAGGAGACAGACTTCCAAAGCAGCTCTTTATTTCAGCTCTTGTATCAGTAACCAGCAAAGAGCAGTCTGACAGCTTGCCCTTTTATAGGGAGCTGTCAGACAGACCAGCCAATAGCGTTTGAGCTTTTTCCCGCTCAAACGCTGGACCTGGTTGGAACCATGCAACATAGTTTAAACAGTTAGAACATAACACCCCTCCCCTCCTGGATGGAGCTGTCCAGCATACGTAATCACGCAGGTAGGCGGGGCGTTTTGGAGCACTACTAGACCTGCGCAATACAGATGGTGGTGAGGCAGCGGCTTGTGCGGATGTGCGGAC
>QLTV01002570.1:76605-89713 GCA_003457575.1 Thermophis baileyi
AGATGTCTGCCTGGCTGGTTGAAAGTGCTGAAGAAGCTAGTCACAGTTCTCCTGGCCCAAGCCCTCGTCGCCACTGTTAGATAGTGGGTAGAGATGACAGGAGACAGACTTCCAAAGCAGCTCTTTATTTCAGCTCTTGTATCAGTAACCAGCAAAGAGCAGTCTGACAGCTTGCCCTTTTATAGGGAGCTGTCAGACAGACCAGCCAATAGCGTTTGAGCTTTTTCCCGCTCAAACGCTGGACCTGGTTGGAACCATGCAACATAGTTTAAACAGTTAGAACATAACAGTTTTAAATCCCGCAGACCACCAAATTCATAATTTTAAATCCCATGGACCCTAATTCATAATTTTAAGTCCCACAGACCACTAATATGAATTTTTTAAAAAAGATAAATACGGCGTGGGAAACTTCGGCTGGGCTCCTCGAGAGATGAGAGTTTGCAGGGGGCCGATCTAGCAGGCGCTTTCTCTCGGGCCTCCCATCCAAAGGCCTCACAGAAGGAGAGATGTAGGCCCAAAAGACGGCTGAAACTTCCCTCCCCCGGGCAGCCGTTTGGCTGAGCGCAGTGAGTTCTTGGTCTTACCTTCCTGTTCCAGCTCGTGTGCCTTGCACCACTATACTCAAGGTGAGATTTGCGCTCGGCCTTAAGAGTGGGGGCTGGCATGTGGGCAGGGTGATATTGGGCGGTGCAGCCTTGTGTTCCTGCGCGCGGGCTGGATTAATTGCTCTCGGCCACATCCAGCTTAGGGGCCAAAATTTCTCCACGGACCACCACAATTTTTTCACGGACCACCAGTGGTCCACGGACCACAGGTTGGTGACCTGTGGAGTATATTATCCTCACTTGAGTAACCAACTCTTATTCCAAGCAGAACAGTCCTACCCCTTTGACGCTAGTAATTAATCTGCTAGTGATTTCTCGGGGATCTACTGTACATTGCTGCCTTTAATGAAGTGCAGATTCTCTGATCTGGTTCCGTTGCAAAGGGAAGTTGGGGAGGGATGCTTGAAATTTTATTTATACTATTTATATCCTGCCTTTATTATTTTTACAAATAAATCAAGGTGCTGAACAGATCCAACACACCTTCTATTTTCCTTACAATAACCCTGTGAGGTGGGTTGAGCTGAGAGAGAGGAACTGACCCAAAATCACCCAGCTGGCTTTCATGCCTAAGGCAGGACTAGAACTCATCATCTCCTGGTGATTGGCCCAAAGCCACCCAGCTGGCTTTCATGGCTAAGGCGGGACTAGAACTCACAGTCTCCTGATGGTTGGTCTAAAGTCATCTAACTGACTTCATCTAAAGTGGGACTAGAACTCCCAGTCTCCCAGTTTCTAGCCTGGTGCCTTAAGCACTAGACCAAAATGTTGTCCCAATCACTGGGCTCACTCCTTGATGGCCCAACAAATGAGTTGACAATGATGGCATGAGTAAGGTAAGGCTGTCTTAGCAACATCTGGAGGAAAGCTATGGGGTAGAACTATCTCTTAGAATGCAGGACCACAAAATATCACTTTCAGAGCAACCCAGATGAAGTGTTCTAATGTAGGAGAGCTCTGATCAATCCACGTAATGCAGCAGTTTGGTAAAATGAAGCAGCGTTTGCAAGCCAAGGAAAGAAAGAATAGGATCAAGACTTCTTAAATTACTTTATTTGTGGGCTCCTTGGTGCTCTCTGAGCTGGGTTGTTTTCTTGCGGATGTTTCATAACCCAACTAGGTAACATCATCAGTGCTAGAAGGGGGTAGGGTTTGCAGGGAGGAGGAGGAGGAGGAGGAGGAGGAGGAGGAGGAGGAGGAGGAGGAGGAGGAGGAGGAGGAGGAGGAGGAGGTGGTCCTTGGTGCTCTTTGAGCTTGGTTGTTTTCTTTCAGATGTTTCATGACCAAACTAGGGAACATCATCAGTGCTAGAAAAGAGTGGGGTTTACTCTTTGTTTATATACAAGTGGCTTGTCCTATCAGTGTTGGTGGGAGTTTCTTGGTGGTTCCTGGATTAGGCTGTGGTTTACTCTTTGATTGTATGCCTGAATTGCTAGTTCCTTGATTGGGGTCTTGTATGATTGGGTGTTGATTGGGTATTGCATTCTAGGTCTTTCTGTTGCCTCTATCAGCGTGGCAACCTGTTACACTCCTTCACCCTCCCCAGATGTTCTAAAGCAGTGTTTCCCAACCACAGCAACTTCAAGATGTGTGGACGTCAACTCCCAAAATTCCCCCAGGAAACACTGCTCTGAAAGAGTTCTGGAGAGCACAGATTCTGCATTATTGGCTATTCTACTTTATTACCCACTTCTGAGAATACAAATTCTTCCAACGGTACTAGCAAAAGTTTTCCCTTTGGGCAACCTTTCTTTTGCCCGCCTTAAAAACGTACCTTTCCACTAAAGCAACTCAAGAAGAAGAAGAAAGTGAAAGAAAGTGAAAAACATCCTTTATTTATCTCGTATGTCTATATTTTACACGCTTGCTTGTTTTTGAAAATAGGTATTTTCTGCCAAGGAAGGCAAGGAGGGATGGCTAATTATACAAAAGTACAACAAAATGCAAACCAAGCCATTTAATAATTAGTTAAAACACCGTTAAAATTCATCAGTGGTGCACACTCCTTCTAATGAAAGCTCCCATCTAGCCACATTTTCCAGACTCTCCGAGGCTGGATGAGATCATCCTTACATATTGATGGATATCAGTAGATATCAGAGAGAAAAAAAATTCAATTGATTTTTCTTGGTGAAAAGTTCCAAATTTCCGATGATGATAAGAACAATCCAACTCAGGTACATATGCAGTCTGGATTTGCTAATTGGATTCATCACCGGCTTAATTTATAGGTCAAAAATGTTCAAAATATCAAGTTATACATCATCATCATCACCAACAACAACAACAAATATTAACATCTCCTCCACCTATGAATTGTTATGATTTCAACCTTATAAGAGCTACTTAAAGCAAATAGGTCCGTTTCTCCAAAGCTATTTAGTGACTATTTCAATGGTTTTCTTCCAAGGTTCTGCAGATGACGAAGCCCAAAATTGTTGCATCCACTGCAGGGATGTTATGCAGGCATCGCTAAGTTTTATTCCTCACTTTCTCGGCCACCTTATCGTGGGACTAACTTCAGAACGATTGGTTTCTCCGGAACTAAGAATGCTTGGTTGCTCATGACCAGAGGAATCTGCAGGAGAGGGAAAGAACAGAGAAAGAAGTTAGCAAACAGGATAACCCAACTCAACTTCCAGGATCACAAGGTTGAAGGACACAGCAAAAGGTCAACTAGGACCTTTCCAGCTCTAAACAGAACCATGGAACACAAACTCATTCCTGCTTGAACAGTGTATTGGAGTAGAAGTCCTCCAAGGTCCCTTCCAACACTGTTATTCTGTGACTTGGAGACCACCCATTCATATCTAACACCTTTAAACAGTTTCGGGATACTAGACCAAGAAGGGTCAAGGGTCAAGTTGTACGAGAGTTCTGTTGAGGGGCTGCTCCTGTAGAAATCTCTAATCTAAGTGGCTGCCCCTTTTCAGAAGACAGTAAAACCTTTCTCCAACAGTGTTCCAATATTTAAGGGGCTGCCACACAGAAGAGGGGGTCAATCTATTCTCCAAACAGAGGTGGGTTTCAGCAGGTTCTGACCAGTTCTGGAGAACCGGTAGCGGAAATTTTGAGTAGTTCGAAGAACCGGCAAATACCACCTCTGGCTGGCCTCAGAGTGGGGTGGGAATGGGGATTTTGCAGTATCCTTCCCCTGGAGTGGGGAGGGAATGGGGATTTTGCAGTATCCTTCCCCTGCCACGCCCACCAAGCCACGCCACGCCCACCAAGCCAAGCCACGCCCACCAAGCCACACCCACAGAACTGGTAGTAAAAAAAATTGAAACCCACCACTGTCTCCAAACCACCCAAGGATAGGACAAGAAGCAACAGATGGAAACTAACCAAGGAAAGATCCAACCTAGAACTAAGGAGAAACTTCCTGACAGTGAGAACAATGAATCAATGGAACGGCTTGCCTCCAGAAGTTGTGGGTGCTCCATCACTGGAGCTTTTAAAGAAGAGATTGAACAACCATTTGTCTGAAATGGCGATGGGTTTTCTACTTGAGCAAGGGGTTGGACTAGAAGACCTCCAAGGTCCCTTCCAACTCTGTTACTAACAGATCTATTCCAAATCCATCTTTCTCACCGGTGTTTCTTTGCAGACTCTAAAGGAGAAGCGCTGCATAATGACGGCAATAGCAACTTTCATGGTGACCAACGCAAATCTCATTCCAAGGCAATTCCGGGGTCCAGCTCCGAAGGGAAGGTATGTGTAGGGATCAATGTTTTCTTTGTTTTCTTTGCTGAACCTGGGTGAACAGAAGAAGGAAAGAATAACAGGAGCTGTAAGCAGGAGTTAGGACCTCCTCACATATGAAAGTGGCCTGGCCATTGCTTAACCATGTCTTACCCCACTACATAGATTCACTGGAAAATTCAGTGGTGGGATTCAAATTTTTT
The DNA here is from genome assembly GCA_003457575.1 of Thermophis baileyi. Taxonomy (NCBI): domain Eukaryota; kingdom Metazoa; phylum Chordata; class Lepidosauria; order Squamata; family Dipsadidae; genus Thermophis; species Thermophis baileyi. The sequence goes on from QLTV01002570.1 coordinate 81,119, forward strand.
TACTACCGGTTCTGTGTGCGTGGCTTGGTGGGCGTGGTGTGGCTTGGTGGGCGTGGCTTGGTGGGCATGGCAGGGGAAGGATACTGTAAAATCTCCATTCCCTCCCCACTCCAGGGGAAGGATACTGCAAAATCTCCATTCCCACCCCACTCCTGGGGGAAGGATACTGCAAAATCCCCATTCCCTCCCCACTCCAGAGGAAGGATACTGCAAAATCTCCATTCCCTCCCCACTCCAGGGGAAGGATACTGCAAAATCTCCATTCCCTTCCCACTCCTGGGGGAAGGATACTGCAAAATCTCCATTCCCTCCCCACTACCTCCGAACTACTCAAAATGTCCGCTACCGGTTCTCCAGAACTGTTCAGAACCTGCTGAATCCCACCTCTGCTGGAAATGCAACACCCGAGGCAAACATTTTTGATTGAGGGCATCACGTGAGCTCAGAATTCATACACTATGGATTCAGTCCTGTGGCGAATTCAATAGCTACCCTTATGTCAGGGGCATAGGATGAAGACCGTAAGTTGCAGTTCAAAGGGTTTATTGCTCAAGCTCAAACACAAGAATTTAATCAGCTAAAGTTCAATACTAAATTGGCACCAGAGAAGGGTCAACGGAATTCAAGAGTAGTTGGACTTTGATCACTTGTGGCAATTTAAGGATTCCGGGCTGATCATGCGCTTAACTCCTTCCCCCAGTTTTGTCTGCTCTTTCCCTACAATTTTGTTGTACACCACCCAGAGTCACTTCTGAGGAGATGGAGACTATGTAAATTTGATAAATAAAATAAATAAAACCATCAAGGCGAAGAGGGCTGACCTGGGTCCTGGTAACAAGGTTAGTATCGCTGTCAGTCCTTCCATTACAAGAAACAAAACACAACAACCTTGATGCCAACTCTAAGGAAGATCCAAGATCTAGATTGATGTCTGTTCAGACAACTGCTTTTGAGCCACTGTCAAATAGCACTTAGCAATAGCACTTAGACTTATATACCGCTTTACAATGCTTTCCAGCCCTCTCTAAGTGGTTCACAGAGTCAGCCTCTTGCCCCCAACAATCTACTGGCATGTATTTATCTATATGCAGTATACTGGGATCATGTGCTCACCTTTTGCAACCTTCTGACAAGCAAAATCAACGGGGAAGCCAGATTCATTTAACTACTGTGGTACTGACATATCAACTGCAATGATGCACTTAACAACTGTGGCAAGCAAGATCGTAAAATGGGGCGAAACTCACTTAACAAATGTCTCACTTAGCAACATAAACTTGGGGCTCCATTGTGGTCGTAAGTCGAGGACTACCTGTATTATTCTCTTGCTATTCTTACTTCTGATCTGATTCTAATGTTACCTGTTTAGTGTTGTGTTTTGTTCAGGTGAGTATTTCTAGCTGAAATCTCCTTGGCCCATAAATCAACAAATGGTATACATATAATGAAAAGGCATTCAGTCTTATTACTGTGTTTGCTATTATTAACAATCTGTATACAGGTAGTCCTCGACTTATGACCACCATTGAGCCCCAAATTTCTGTTGTGAAGGCAAACATTTGTTCAGTAGGTTTCGCCCTGTCTTATGACCTTTCTTGCCACAGTTGCTAAGAGAACCACTGTAGTTAATAAGTTATTAACCCGGTTGTGAAGTGAATCTGGCTTCCCCGTTGACTTTGCTTGTCAGAAGGTCGCAAAAGGGGATCACATGACCCTGGGACACTGCAAACTGTCATAAATATGAATCAGTTGGCAAGCATCACATGATTGTGGGGATGCCGCCAAGGTCATAACTCTGAAAAATGGTCATAAGTCACTTTTTTCAATGCCGTTGTAACTTTGAACAGTCACTAAATGAACTGTTGTAAGTCGAAGACTACCTGTAATCCAAGTGTGGGGAAAATAATCCCTCTAAGAATGTAGCTCCATAACAATCCAACCATATCTGCCTTTTCTATTCTTCTTCACAGATGCAAATGTCTGGTATGTTTTTACCTCTCAGGTCTGAACTCTTCTGGTTCCGGCCAGTATTCGGGGACCTGATGTAGAACGAGGGGTGGGATCATCACCACAGTGCCTTTGGGAATGGTCATCCCATTGATTTCAACATCCGTCTTGCAGATTCTTTCAATACGCCCTCCGAGAGGATATACCCTTTGGGTTTCGTTCAGCACCATGTCAAGGTATTCCAATTGCATGATGGTGTCATAGGTAAGAGGTGCCTTGGAGGGATAATTAAAATAATTAATTTTCTTTCATATCCACTCCACCTTTCTTCTCACAGATTGAGAATTTCCACATTGACTCAATGTTGGTCAAAATATGGTAACAGAGTTTCCTAACACTGAACTGAACTCTACATTAACACTATGAGTCTATGTCTTCCACGTTGGGTAACAGAGTCCAGAGTTTCTCCTCGTGTTATTAATTCAATCATTCGGATATTATTACTGCTTTTAAGCTATCCAAGCAAGGTGAAAAGAGTTCACTTTGCTGAACTGCAGACCTATGAAGTACAAGATCCAAAAGATCGCTTGGAAGGAGGAGATACTTTTAATGTAATCTACTGGATCCCTTGCATGGATTGCTCCTGTGACTATGTAGGACAGACGGGGAGGAAGCTAACCACCAGGTTGCAAGAACACAAGCGAGCGATCGGACAAGGAGACCCGAACTCATTGGAAGCCTCACACTGTAATGAACAAGGACATACATTCAATTTCACAGCTACTAAGATTGTTGCCCAAGCAGGCACAAAAACAGCCAGGGAAGTGATTGAAGCCTGGGAAACAGGCCTCTTGTCAGTCAACAGGAGTCCTGAGTTACAACCAGCTTATCAGGTCAGGGGTGGGCTTCAAAAATTTTAGCAAAATTTCTGCCCGGTTGCTGGGAGGGTGTGGCCATGGTGGGTGTGGCCTAGTCGGCCTCCTGCACCATGGCGGGGGGGTGGGTGGTTGCCCTCCCCGGGCTCTGGAGGCTTTCCTCGAGGCTCCAGGAGGGCGTAAACAGCCTCCCCAGGCTCCGGAGGCCCTCTGGAGGCCGGAAACAAGCCCGTTTCCAGCCTTCCCCAACTTCCGGTAGGCCCATTTTTCACCCTCCCCGAGCCTCCCCGCGCACCCTGCACTTACCTGGCATCCAAAACGGGCCGCGTGGGGACTCCTGGGAGGGGCGGGGTGGGATGGGCGGGGCCAGCCAGGAGTGGGATTTGGGGGTTCTCTGAACTGCACGGAATCTTAGCTAGAGGTTCTCCCGAACCCCTGCGAACCCCCAGCAGCCCACCCCTGTAACAGGTACTTAGGAGCTGAGGACTTGGCAGCACAAAAACAATAGCTGACTTAATAGCTGGCCATCAACACCCCAATCAACAACTAAAAAGCCACACACAACCAGGCACCCCATAAATACTACGCATAGAATAGCCCAAAGCACACATTCCAGAGAGAGAGAGAAGTTCCTTGAGGATGGGTTCCAAGACGAGTCCAAAAGCTCAGAAGAAGCTCAAACTCTCTGGTCCCAGTGACCAACTCAGATTGGATCCTGCAACATTATCCTGGGACACGTATATTTGCCTTCATTCTGTGAATTACAATCACCTCCCTCCCAAAGGTGCTTTTTCAAGAGGCAACTGGACTTTCTGGTTTTTCTCTGAAGACGTTTCGCTTCTCATCCAAGAAGCTTCTTCAGCTCTGACTGGATGGTGGATGGATGGATGGATGGATGGATGGATGGATGGATCCAGCCAGAGCTGAAGAAGCTTCTTGGATGAGAAGAAGCGAAACGTCTTCAGAGAAAAACCAGAAAGTCCAGTTGCCTCTTGAAAAAGCACCTTTGGGACAACCATGACCTGGAGGACTGAGAATCTCCATAGACATTTAGCAATCACCTCACTCCTTACCTTGTTGGGTAGAACAGTATCTATTTCCTCTTGCAGCTTCTGCTGAACATCTGGATGAGTGGCTAAGCTGTAGGCCATGTAACTAAGGGAATTACTGGTGGGTTCATATCCAGCAAAAACGAAGATAAATGCCTGGGCTAGAATTTCTTTATCAGTCAGGCCTGCAAAATAGAAATAAAAACAAATAGGATGATACAGTACAGAAAATTTACTGCGGGCAATCATTATCACTTCGTACCAAGGATAATAATGGACCATATTGTTTTATGTACTTCGGAAACACAGCTAAAAGGTGTCAAACTTCCTAGGGCGTCATAGAACAACATTGATCGATGCTGACTTTGCTTTAAAGAAAAAAAAAATCACATAAGCTGTCTTTTTTTTTTTTTTTTTTTTTTTTTTTTTTTTTTTTTTTTTTTATGGTTAACTTCAAAATGTTGGAGGGAGAAGTTCTTTGAACCATCCATTTCTTGGAAAAGAACTTCGCGCTAGAGTTCATGATAGACTTTGGATAGACTTGCAAAATCTACTGGGGGAAAAAAAGTCTTTTCTTGCCAGGTCTCCATCAGTCCAAAGTTCTTTAAAATATAATGCTAAGTTATGGAAATTAGCATGTGATCTACCCCAGCGCAGAGGTGGGTTCCTCCCGGTTCGGACCGGTTCGCCCAAACCGGTAGCAACCCGCTGGTGATGTCACGGAGCCGGTTTGGTCAGTGCTGGTCCGTGGACGCCGCCATCTCTTTTGGGGGGGGGGAATTTTGGGGGGGGAATTTTTTTAATTTTTTTTCCTTCTGCGCATGCACAGAAGCCCAGTTGTTGGCACTGTGCATGCGCCGCCATCTTGTTTTGGGCTTTCTTGGGGGGGGGGATTTTTTTGGAATTTTCAGCACTGTGCGGCACGGGAGGAAGCGAACCGGCGGCGAGGTAAGTTAGAACCCACCCCTGCCCCAGCGATGGGGTGATTATGGAGAAAATCTATCTATGGGGCTGCTAAAAGATGATAATGACTTGATGACACCTAATCAGTCAGGTATGTGGACTCTGAATACCAATGTTGGCTACAGAATTGAGACGGTGGGTCTTAAGCAAATTACTTCCAGTGAACCCAATCGCACATTTAATAGAATAACAGAGTTGGAAAGGACCTTGGAGGTCTTCTAGTCCAACCCCAAGTGGCTGTTCAGTCTCTTAAAATTTCTTGGCTGTTTATGACCATAAATTACAAGCGGGGTAGCTAGGACTTACCGTGTTTCCCCGAAAATAAGACCCTGTCTTATATTTTTTTGAACCCTGAAATAAGTGCTTGGCCTTATTGCCATGCACTCAAAAGCCCGATTGGGCTTATTATCAGGGGATGTCTTATTTTGGGGGAAACAGGGTATCAATCCATCAATACAAATGCAGCACAAAACGTAGAAAATGTGCAGTATTACCTTTATATGAGTGATTCAGTCCGTTGCTTGTAGAGTTTTTGCCATTGTTTACAGAGTCCTTGTTGTTGTTTTGGGAGTCAATCATCATCTGGAGGAAATCTACCCGGCTCTGTGGATCAAATGAATGGACCCATGAAAACCAACAAACCAAGAGTGCAACTTGGGTGTCACTAAGCATTAAGGGAACAGAGGTAGGGACAAAATATGGGTAGCCCTCAACATAAAACCATTCAGTTAGTGACCGTTCAAAGTTACAACAGCACTGAAAAAAGCATGAGCGTTTTTCACACTTACGACCGTTACAGCATCCTCATGGTCACGTAATCAATATTCAGACAATATCAATATTCAATATTCACTTAACAACCATGTGACTCACTTAACAACAGTGTGATTCACTTAACAACGGTGGCAAGAAAGGTCGTAAAATGGGCCAAACCTCGCTTAACAAATGCCTTGCTTTGCAAGAGAAATTTTGGATTCAATTTTAATCATAAGTCCAGGACTGTCTGTATATGCACAAATTCTTTTCCTTGGAGAACACTTTGCTCAACTGACAGCAAACAGCACTCCTTACTAGCACTGATGATGTTGCCTAGTTTGGTAATGAAGCGTCTGCAAGAAAACCAGCAGTCTCAGAGAGCACCAAGGTCCCTTCACTTTGGTCAGGATTTTCTCACCCAAGACAAAGACGTTCTCCGTTAAGCTTCAGCAAAATCTTGGTGCTTACCCCTTGGCCTTCCTTCAGTCGCGATTCCTTCATTTTTGAAAAAGATTTGGAGAAGAAGTTCAGAGCTTCCTGCGGAAAAGCGGTTAGGTCCAAGGCATTCAAAATTGGCATGAGTGCTGGGAACATAACTGAAAAAGAAATTAATTGTGAAAAACCCCGGCACGTCCCTGGAGGAAAACAATATTTTATTATACATGTGTTTCTTTCCTTCGAGTACCCAAGGTGAGCAATGAATAAACATTAACAAGATTTATTCAAAAGGCCACTCTGCAAACGCCAATGGCCGTTTGGCGGGTGCATTAAGAACCTCTGGATTATGCAAAGATTCGTCCTTTTCTACGGAAATTCCGTGTAAGGTTGTGTTTGTATCACAGCACGAGAAACTCAAAGCAGTGCCATTATCCCTCATTAATTGGGAGCAAGCAACCTGGAACCTTAGGTTCATACCTGCTGCTCAGTTTAATTTCATTTTCAAAAGCTCTCTGCAAAAGATCGGTCCAAGCTGATCAGAAAAGGGAAAGAGAAACAGCGACAGAGAAGGAGGTGGGCGAATGGACAAAAAGAGGTCCATCTATTTTGACTTCGGTTAGAAACATCCATAGAACAATGAAATTACATTGCACCAAAACTCTAACCCTTTGGGCTATGCATGTAATCTCAGGTTCAATCACACAATCTTCTGTGAGTAGATTGCAATCAAGAGGGAGCATCTCTTAAGAGAAGAAAGGTTTCCCATCTCTAATCTCAAATGCAGCAGAAGGTCCTACCTACAGAATGAAACGGAGAGGCTGTTGTGGCCCGCCGGCGGCCAGTAGAGCTGGCAGCAGAGTCAGACAGTGAGGAGGTTGGGGAGGAACATGGGCCAGTCCTGGGGAAAGTTCGGACGAGGGCTCTGCGTCGGAGGCAGAGAGGGAGCTAGACAGCAGTGAGGCAGAGGAACAGCTGGAACCTGTTCCAGGGGTGGGTTCTGACTTACCTCGCTGCCAGTTCGCTTCCTACCATGCTGTGTGGGCACGCACGCTTTGTGCACGTGCATGCGCAGTGCTGAAAATCCAGCTTCTGCACATGCGCAGAAGCAAAAAACAGCTTCTGCGCATGCGCAGAAGCGAAAAACAAGATGGCGGCGCCTACGGTGGCGCCGAGAAAGCCAGTTCGGGGGGGGGTGTCCAGCTGGCCATCGCTGCCGGTTCGGCAAGCGGGGGGAAATTCCCGCTACCGATTCTAAAGAACCGGTCCGAACCGGCAGGAACCCACCTCTGACCTGTTCCCAGTGTGCACATGCGCAGAGCTGCCAGAAGACAAGAACAACTAAGAAAGCAGGGTCGACTTGGGAATAAAGCCACACCTTGGAGATGATTGGCCCCTCCCATAGGAAACAAAAGAGGAGCGAACGGGGCGTGGGCTTTTGCAGGAAATAATTAGTTCATTCGGTCATTTCAAGAGTGGGAAGTTCTGTTTGTGACTCTAATAGACTCTGTGCCTAGTTTTTCCTTGCCCTGCGTTTGGAAACTAGTTCTCTGGCAGTGTTCTAAGTGAGATAAGGCTTGTGTTGCTAAATATTCCTCTGAAAGACTGTTTGCCAAGCCTTGCAGACTGTGCATGAAAGGAATTCACAGTAGTGTAAATAAAAGGGGTTTTGCCAGGACTAAGACTCTGCTTCATGCTTTCTAAGGAAGCCTAGGTCAGAACAGTGGCAAAATTTCTCTGGACAAGTTAGGGAAGACTTCCCTGGATTCCAGAAAGCAGAACTTACATGCAAAAACGATCCGTGGATCGAAAGCTCTGAACTTGGTCAGCTTCTTGATCTGCTTGACGAAAGGATCTTTGGGATTGTTCATGGAGTTGATGTCTACCCCGAATGAAGTGCTGGTGACCACATCCATGCTGTAGGCCCCGAAGACGCTAAGAAGATAAAGGAGAGTAACAGATGATCCAAGCTGCAGGGGTTCGGTGACAAAGATTTAGGAAATGGCTGTAAAGCCAGACAGAAGATACATCAAAACATGTGTAGCCAGCACAAAAATCTGCAGTTTCCTGATGGGGTTGGTTTGTTAAACATCGGCTCTTGGAATCCCCCACACATCTGGAGCACGTCAAGTTGAAGAACGTAGGCCTGATGTCACCAGCAGCAGCTTTCCAGGGTCCTGGATTGTAGCCTGACCCAGAATTGAATTGAGACATTCGATGTCCAAGGCCTGTTGTTGCAGTTTGTTTAATACTTTATAGGCTGCAATTGGCTTGATGGCTCTCATGTCTTTGCTTTCCAGCTCGAGAGCCCAGGCTCATCCTTCATAGATACTTTGGGCAAATAATATCCATTTGGTTTCTACCATTTCACAGTTTCTCTATTTCTGATCTTTACAGATATGTAAAGTGTGGAGATAATATAGCTAGACAGACAGACAGACAGACAGACAGACAGACAGACAGACAGACAGAGACAGACAGACAGACAGACAGACAGAGATTGGATGGATGGATGGATGGATGGATGGATGGATGGATGGATGGATGGATGGATGGATGGATGGATGGAT
>QLTV01002570.1:93512-126228 GCA_003457575.1 Thermophis baileyi
CTCGTGCCCTTCCTTCCTTCCTTCCTTCCTTCCTTCCTCCCTTCCTTCCTTCCTTCCTTCCTTCCTTCCTTCCTTCCTTCCTTGTTTCCTTCCTCCCTCCCGTCCACACGTCTGCTCTTCCCTTCACTCCTTCCTTCCTTCCTTCCTTCTTTCCTTCCTTCCTCCCACCTTTTCTTCCTTCTCTCTACTCCTTCCTTCCTTCCTTCCTTCCTTCCTTCCTTCCTTCCTTCCTTCCTTCCTTCCTTCCTTCCAAAATTCTAGCTTTGGGGCAGGAAATGAAGCTTAGAGGAAACAACTTCTTTGAAGAAAGAAGTTGAGAAACTGAATAGAGAAAGTTCTCTCTTCTTTTAAGGTTTTTTCTTGTTACCTCCTTCAGCTTCCCACTGGTGAAGGTGGGAGAGAGCACAGTGCGAATCCTCTTCCATTGTTCGTCTTGGGTCATAGAGACTGCATTTTTTAAGATGTCTGGGGCAGGGAAAGCCTAGAGATAAGGAAGAAAACATTACACAATATTCAGATTTCAAAAACTCAGCCATGTCTGAAGAAACTCTTGGATGCAAAATATCACCAGATACCATGATGGTTAGGTGATAAATTCACCCATATTTTGGGGAGCTGAAGGCATCTACCACCTGCACCCAACTGTGGCCCAACTTAAAACTGATCTAAGCAAAAATCTCAACCCAGACTCAATTTCGCATGTTTCAGAATACGATAGAGAAAAAAAAAATCCAAACTTCCTCTTTCTATCTTCTGGTTTAACATATAGCCATACATTTTGCTATCTGATGGTTCAAGAAGCAAGAGACTTACTCGCCGGTTGGTAAAAGTACTGTAGCATTCTTTCACTAGGACAGCCTTGATAACTGCAGAATCCAATACAGCAATAATAGGTTGACGGCCATCATAAAGTCTGCATTCAGAAGAAAGAAGCACAAAGAGATGCTATAAGTATAGATATATGTATTCTCTGAGCTTATAGCGTAGACATTTCTACTTGGCCCCTCTTCTCTGAGCTTCTAGCGTAGCCTTTTCTACTTGGCCCCTCTTCTCTGAGCTTATAGCGTAGCCTTTTCTACTTGGCCCCACTTCTCTGAGCTTATAGCGTAGCCTTTTCTATTTGGCCCCTGCCCTGGTTTGTTGACTAGATCTTCCATCATCCCCATTCAGCATTTCTGAGGAGGATGGGATGTGTAGACTGGTATTGCTGAAGCATCCTGAGTTTGGACAGACTTATTGTCATGGTAGTCTTTATGGAGAATCTAAAATGGAATGACCGATGTTTATATGTTAAAGAAAATTCAAGCAATCAGAAGAGTTCCTAGTTGCTGATGGGTTCTCAGCTCCACTTTTCTAGATGATGGAGTTGATGGAAATAATTTTTCTTCCTTACAGACAGCCACTTGTACCAATACTCCATTCAGTTGCCCAATAGACTTAACCTAACTGAGATCTCACAGATGAACCAAGTCAACCTCAGGTCATGTTGAAAAGCTAAATTGGGTCATCAAGTTGTATGGTTGCAACCTAGACAGAGAAGATGACAACATTCTGGCCAAAGGCAAAGTCAAACCACTTATTTCCTGTTGTCGAGAAGACGCCATGGATGAATATGTCCATGACATAATCAGGAAAACGTTTGACTCAAAGGACATTTTTACATTTACTAGTGGGTTACACAACCTCCAATGCAAGCAAGATGATTAGGGGACTGAAGGCTAAAACATATGAAGATCGCTTGCAGGAACTGGGTATGTCTAGTTTAATGAAAAGAAGGACTAGGGGAGACATGATAGCAGTGTTCCAATATCTCAGGGGTTGCCACAAAGAAGAGGGAGTCAAGCTATTCTCCAAAGCACCTGAGGGCAGGACGTGAAGCAACGGATGGATGGAAGCTAATCAAGGAGAGAAGCAACCTAGAATTAAGGAGAAATTTCCTGACAGGGAGAACCATCAATCAGTGGAACAACTTGCCTTCAGAAGTTGTGGGTCCTCCATCACTGGAGGTTTTCAAGAAGAGATTGGACAGCCATTGGTCTGAAATGGTCTAGGGTCTCCTGCCTGAGCAGGGGGTTGGACTAGAAGACCTCCAAGGTCCCTTCCAACTCTGTGATTCTGTTCTTTCTCACAAATGAAAATAGGGATGTGCACACCGGAAATTTCTGCCATAGATCATTTCATGAGCTCTCCTGCCCTCCCTCTTAACTTTTCATGGCAGAGAAAGCTGTTTACAGCCTTCACTTAGATCTGCTTCCTTTCTAGGAAGAAGAGGTTTCTCTGCTTCTTCAACCGCCAAGAGTATAATCTCCCAGAAAAATCATATTTGAAAAGGGCAACTATTTGCTTTGTTGTAGCACCAGCAACAAAGCATTCTTCTGGCCGGGAGCTTATCAACAAAAAGCCATTGTGTGTAGCTATTATACAACCGGTCCAGCTTTTCCCCCCTCGATAGATCTGCGAGGGGATGGATAGCTTTAAAAGACGTCAGAAGGAGCCGTGGAAATATACCCACCAGGGCTCCAAAGAGAAGAGAGGAACATCTGGATTTCTGGTTAATTCTATAATTTGGGACAGCCATGGTAGCTATGAAAGAGAAAGCCAAAGACCCTTGGATGGCTAGAACTTGGCAGGCATTTCTACAACCTTGTAAATATATGCATAATAAAGAAAAGCTATAACTTCACTCAGAACTTTAAACTGCAACCTGGTTTAAATACATATTTTATCAAGCCGATGAAAAACAGAAACGAATTCAGAGTCATCAAACCTGCTAATGAACTTTCAGGGTTGCTTTGTTTTTATTTTTATTGATTTGTTTCTTCCTTCTTTTCCTTTCCTTTCCTTTCCTTTCCTTTCCTTCCTTCCTTCCTTCCTTCCTTCTTTTCTATCTTTCTTTCTTCCTTTCTTTCTTCCTTTCCTTTTTCCTTTTTTTCTCTTTCTTTATTTCTTTCTTTTTGTTTTTCAGTCTTCCTTCCTTCCATCTTCACTTCACTTCCTTTCCTTCTTCTCTCCCTTTTTTCCTTCCTTCTCTCTGTACTCCTTCCTTCCTTCCTTTCCTTCTCTCTCTCTTCCTCTCTCTCTCTCTCTCTCTCCCTCACTCCCTCTTTCCTCTTTCTTTCTTTCTTTCTTTCTTTTCTTTCTTTCTTTCTTTCTTTCTTGGATCCTTTCTCTTTGGGCCACCCCTTGTCTCCATAGAACTGAGCTGAGAACTAGAAACTTCTAATAAATAGAGTGCTCACCTCCAGATCTTCCCATATTTATTGAAGCATTCACTGTCGAATTTCATAAATCCCTGGGGGGGGGAAGGTTTTAAAGGTTTAGAAAAAATTGATTTTGGGAGTTGAAGTCCAGAAGTCATAAAAGGGCCATCGTTCCCCACCCGTGATCTAAAGGATGAGTTGGCCCTCTATGTACAGTATCTATCAATACTCACCTTGCGGTAATTCAAGATAGTGCCAAAGAATGGCAATAAGGTTGGACCAGGAATCCCCACATTGCTGAGAACTCGAAATGGCCAAACTCCATACCTGGAAAGAGAAAGAAATGTGATTCAAACAAAGTCAGGAGATGTTAGCTGCACTGTGCGTGATTGAGTAAATCTTATTCAGTTGGCTATGCACTGAAGTTTAAAAAATAAAATCACTGTGAGGTTCTTGGTGCTCTCTGAGCTTCGATGTTTTCTTGCAGACATTTCATTACCACACTAGGTAACATCATCAGTACTAGAAAGAAGGAGGAGGAGGGGAGGAGGAGGGGGAGGAGGGGAGGAGGAGGAGGAGGACGACTGTTGGGGTCCTTGGTGCTCTCTGAACTTGATGGTTCTCTTGCAGACCTTTCACAACCCAACTAGGTAACATCATCAGTGCTAGAAGGGAGTGGGGTGTGCTCTCATTTTACATTCTAGTGGCTTGCCCTGCCAACCCCACTCCATTCTAGCACTGATGGTGTTACCTAGTTGGGTCATGAAACATCTGCAAAGAAAACCACCAAGCTCAGAGAGCACCAAGGACCCCACTGTTTAACCCTGAACTTCAAATATTCTCTTCTAAAAAAAAAATCACTGCTAACTAACTACAATGACTGAATTCATAAAACCTGCCAAGCCCACCAACTGTGGAACCATACAATATTTGATAGAATTTGATAGATTCACTGGCAACAAAGGGTCAATTCAATATCTCAGGCCAAAGCTGTGGGACCTGTTCTTTCTAACCATAATAGATGAAGCAAAGTCAGATGTCCCACTGCAAATTTCTCTCTCTCTCTCTCTCTCTCTCTCTTTCTCTCTCTCTTGCTCCTCTCTTCCCCATCTCGATGGATCCTCATGGTTGTTTTTTTTTTCAGGCATGGTGTCAGCCAGGATATAATTGCTGAAGGGAGAATGCAATCATGCCTGATAAAGATGATTAGAAGACTCAACCTCATCATGACCAACGAGCCTCTCGAATAATAAAATGACCGCTTAGTTAAGTGATTTGGAGAGATCGGTGTTAATCAACGGAGAGGCCATTTTCATTTTCATCCTGCTCCAGGTAAGTCGAAACCTGCTCAATTGAATTCTTCCTTTTATTCCAGAGTTCAAAGGGAAGGACACCATGTACCCTTCTTCAATTTCACCTGGACAATCTCTTCATGACGTGGTGTAAAACACACGGGAGACATTGAACATACAATGGTACCTTGGTATTCAACTGCTTTGAAACTCGTCGAATTCGGTATTCAACTATTTTGATGCAAAAATTTGGTCCCAGTACTCATCATTTGTTTAGTACTCAAAACACAAGCTAGAATTATCGGTGTCGGCTGCCTTGTGGCTCACGACATTATTCCTTATGGGGGGGGGAACTGTTTGGTACTCATCATTTTTGATACTCATCACGCCTCCCAGAACCAATTAACGATGAGTACCAAGGTACTACTTATCAGAAACTGTATGTTATTGATTTGGGTCACATCAGCAGAGATCTATCTGTCTTCTTGAAATAATTACCTTCCAAAGATTTGTAGTTTTGAACGTGAAATGAGAGGCACACCTCAAACCCATTTCAGTTTTCTGTTTAACTGATAAAGGAGAATATTTGTAGCTCGGGGTTGACATGAGGGGTCCTTGGTGCTCTCTGAGCTTGCTTGTTTTCTTGCAGACGTTTCATGACCCTAACTAGGTAACATCATCAGTGCTAGAAGGGAGTGGGGTATGTGAGAGGGAAGAGGAGGAGGAGGGGGAGGAGGAGGAGGGGGAGGAACTGTGAGGTCCTTGGTGATTTCTGAGCTTGCTTGTTTTCTTGCAGATATTTCATGACCCAACTAGGTAACATCATCAGTGCTAGTGTTTTCTGTTTAAGAACAGCAAGGTGCAAACAAAGATAGCTTCTTACACTGATGAAGATTCTCAGTCACCCAGGTAGAGTTGTTTGGAAGTTGAGTTACAGCAACTGGACCTCTGTTCTTTTCCTCTTCATTTGAAATGTTTCACTGCTTATCCAAGCAGCTTCTTCAGTCTGAGCAAATTGGTCAGGAGAACCTCATATATATTCTCCAGGATGGTCTCATTCAGGGTTAGGTAAGAAATCAAATCACCCTCGAAGACATATATGGGGTTCCCCCAACCTGCTTGCTCAGACTGAAGAAGCTCCTGGGAGAAGCAGAGAAATGTTTTGAACCAACAGGACAAGACAAGAAGTCCAGTTTCCATGACTCAACTTCCAGATGTAACTTCTCATGGTTCTCAAAGTAGGAGGAGAAGAGGTTGGTGTTTGTTGCAATCAAGTGCCACCCATTGAAATCTCCTGCACCCAGCCACCCTTTTTCAGCTTCTAAAAATAACTTAACTGAGATTTATTGATATTTACCCTGGTAAATGATTCACTGGCTTCCTTTTACAAGCCCTGGGCAAGATATCTTATAAGTAATTGAAATATCTTATCATTGATGTTTAGAAATATCTCATTCCGCTTTGGGGTCCTGTGATTTGCTCTAAGAAGGGTTTTCTTTGAAAACAGCCTGGAGAACACTGATAATCCAGTTTCTAACCTTATTCTCAAGGTGAGAAATATTGTTCACCTTGGTAGGGGTCAGAGACAGTGACTTAGATGAAACCCACCCTGAGAATTAATGGCGCTGGAACAAGATTTGAACCAGGAGCTTCAAGTTCTGAAGACACATCTCTTAATAACTACGTTTAATTAAAACATTCTGGACAGAAGATCAGACTTGATTCATTATCCCAATCTGTACTGGGATTCCTAGCTGCCCATCAACCAATAGAAACCGGGTGCTGGGTGATTTTACTCTTTGTAGTCTGGTCACACCCATTCACCCTGTTATGTTAAAACTTTAGGGTCCTTGGTGGTTTCTGAGCTTGGTTGTTTTCTTGCAGACATTTCATTACCCAAAAAGGTAACATCATCAGTGCTAGAACTTTGCTCAGACAGTATGCCCAACTCTCTTTTAGCACTGATGATATTGCCTACTTGGGTTATGAGATGTCTGCAAGAAAACCACCAAGCTCAGAGACCACCAAGGACTCCACAGTTCAACCTCAAGCTATAAATATTCTCTTCTATCGATGTTGAAAATTAGGAGCTACCCTTTTCTTGTTTTTTCAGAGGATTGAGGAAAAAGAACAAAAAGAAAAAGAAAGGAGGAACGCCAACGTAGGATACTTACAGCAGAAGAAGTCCCATCAAAAGCGCCAGCATGAACCATGTCTCCATGGATAAGGTAGGAAGAAGATCCATCGTGATTCTTGATTCTTGGATCTTCTGGCTGGGTGATTCTTCTATGAGCTGCAGCTAGAATTCTGTCCTTGAGCAGACAATTCTGGGACAATCTTCTCACAATTTCTTGGTTATCCTTTGCCAGCCTTGCTATGCCTGCAGAAGTGAATCTCTCCTGATGCGACTTTCTGTTATATTTATTTGCAAAAGAGGAGAGCTGGTGCTCCTCCTACTGACACATGATAGGCTGTGAAGTCCGATGAACTTGCTTGCCTTATTATGAAAGAGTAATTCAGACCGGCTTTGTTAGCGAGAACATAATGTACTTAGAAAGTTTTATTTTACTTAACAAAATACACAAACACCTATCAGTGTGTGTTTTCTTAAGTAATCACGGCTGACTTCAGCTGTACCACCATTGGGGGCTTGCATCTATGTGGTTTTGAGAGCTGAAGGACCACAACGTGGCTTTAGCAGAATGTGAAGCAAGATCATTGATTCATGGACTAAAATATTTGTGTATCATTTCTTATATATATAGACTCAAAGCGAGTTGCGACCAATCTCTAAAGCAAACAAGCCAACCCAAGTCAAGTCCAACTTCTAAACATCTCCACTTTTTCTGATGTTAGAGGAAGGTGAGACGTTCTTAAGTTGAGGTCACCGGTAGTGACCACATCTGTGTTATTCATAGCTTTGTGGGTGTTAGCTCCCAATTGCATTCTTCTGGCCTGAATTTTCAATTTCCCTACCTATAACGCAGACTCCTGAGCTTCCCAAGAAAGTCCCAAAGGCAACATGGAAAGATCAGTTTTCACGAAGTGCCTAAAAAGAAGTTGTTCACGTAGGAACATAGAAAGGAGACCATTCTGCTTATGTAGCTCAGGGATGAACTGTGGGGTCCTTGGTACTCTCTGGTTTTCTTGCAACCGTTTCATAGCCCAAGTAGGGAACATCATCATGCTGGAAGAAGTGGGGTTTGCAGAGTTGAGGAGGAAGAGGAGGAAGAGGAGGAGGAGGAGGAGGAGGAGGAGGAGGAGGAGGAGGAGGAGGAGGAGGATTGTGGGCTCTCTGAGCTTGGTTGTTTTCTTGCAGACATCTCATTATCCAACTAGGTAACACCATCAGTGCTAAAGGGAGTGAAGTTTGCTCTCCCTGCCCCCTACTCTATTGTAAATTCCTTCCCATCTTCCCCTACAGAATTCCTTCAAGGTCCTTGGTGCTCTCTAAGCTCGGTTGTTTTCTTGTAGATATTTCATGGCCCAGTTAGGGAACATCATCAGGGCTAGAAGAGAGTGGGGTTTGCAGAGTGGAAGACAAGGGGGAGGAGAAAGAGGAAGAAGAGGAGGAAGAGGAGGAAGAGGAGGAGGACTGTGGGGTCCTTGGTGCTCTCTGAACTTGATAGTTCTCTTGTAGACATTTCATGACCCAACTTGGTAACCTCTTCAGCATTATATTGCCAGCGAATTCCATAGATGATAGGAGAACTTTCCTCAGATAACTAATTTTTAGAGGTACCTTCCAGGATTTGGAGGCTGGTACTTGGATGACCAAGAAGGCCTTCAAAGCATAGCTTATCACATTTTGAAGTAAGGGACGGAACGAACATGACTGTCTCAGATGCCCATCCTTAGACAATCCAACCCAGCATCTAAGATCATCTCGGCGCTCCCCTTATTTTCATGCCAAGCTTTGCACTGGAAATTTGGGTCGCTCCGTCAATGGGACTGGAAACTGCAGGCTCTAGCTTCAGTGATTGCTCATCAGTCTTGGTGAGCCTTGTGATTTATCGCTTCTGACCTTTATCCCAGCAGGAAAGACAGGCGTTCCTCACCTCCTTCTGGTTTTGACGGTGACCTTCAGGTGCAAATCAATCAGAAGATTAGGATGGAATAACCATGATATTCTAAACAATGCTGTCACATGCAAATGGATGGCAAAAGTTACTCTACTTCAGGATGTCAGGAGAAAGGACTAAAAAGAAGAAGAAAAAAATCCAATGGGAAATGGAGATTTATGGGGAAGGGGCACATTCGTCTCTGACACTTGGTTTTGCATGGAAAAAAAATTTTTTTCTCTCCGTCAGCATTTAGTCATCCTTCGGGATTACCTGAGCAAACTTCACTCTCTGCTGCATTTGTTTTAGAGTCTCTATTTTTTTCTTTTCTTTTTTTTGCTATCCTCTGAAAGTTCAGCTTGCTTCAGATCTGATGACATGTCTCTGATTACATAAGCCTTGGAGAAACGCAGGGCTTGCTGTTAACTCAGCATGGACCGAAGAGAAGAGATATCTCATAGGACAGTGATGGCGAACCTTTTTTTCCTTGGGTGCCAAAAGCGCGCGTGCGCACGCTATCGCATGCGTGCGCGTGCCCACACCCATAATTCAATGGCCCCCATGTGTCCCACCCCCCTGCACATGCACGCACGACCCCCCCCCCGCTCTGACTTCCAGTGGGCCCGGTAGGCCCGTTTTTCGCCCTCCCCAAGCCCCCGAGGCTTTCTTGGAGCCTGGGGACGGCGCAAACACCCACCCCCGGCCCCCCCCCCCCTTTCCCTGCCCCCCTTGTGTCCCCCCCCCCTGCACATGCACCCCCGACCCCCCCCCCGCTCCCCCATTTCCCGACTTCTGGTAGGCCTGTTTTTCGCCCTCCCCAGGCTCCAGAGGCTTTCTTGGAGCCTGGGGAGGGCGAAAATGCCCTCCCCCGCCCTCCCCGAAGCCGAAAACACCCTCCCAGAGCCTCCATGTGAGCCGAAAATCAGCTGGCCGGTGCGCACATGTACGCTGGAGCTGAGCTAGGGCAACGGCTGGCATGCCGGCAGATATGACTCCACGTGACACATGTGCCATAGGTTCGCCATCACGGTCATAGGATGAGAACATCTTGACCAACGTTGACTCTATTGTCCTCCTAATTCTTCCTGTCGCCTTCTGACTCAACTAGGTAACATCATCAGTGCTAGAAGGGAATCGGGTTTGTGGAAGAAGAGCAGGAAGGGGACAATGGGGTCCTTGGTGCTTTCTGCCTGTGTACCTTCTGTATGGATGGTTTGAGCCTGGAATGATTTTGGACACTGCAGCAAACATCTATAAATTCTTCCTCTAAAAATAACCAACCATTCATAGATGTTTAACAGCTGAACCTCTAGTCTAGAAGAGAAAAGGTTGATGGTAGTAGGTGGGGTAGTAGGTGGGGTAGTAAATATGACATCACTGTAGGGTCCTTGGTGCTCTCTGAACTTGATGGTTTTCTTGCAGATGTTTCATGACCCAACCAGGTAACATCATCGGTGCTAAAAGAGAGTGGAGTTTGCAGAGAGGAAGAGGAGGACTATGGGGTCATTGGTGCTCTCTAAGCTTGGTGGTTTTCTTGCAAAGGTTTTATGACCCGACTAGGTAATATTATCAGTGCTAGACAGGAGGAAGAGGAGGAGGAGGAGGAGGAGGAGGAAGGGGGGGGACTGTGGGCTCTCTGAGCTTGGTTGTTTTCTTGTAGACATCTCATTATCCACTAGGTAACACCATCAGTGCTAAAGGGAGTGAGGTTTGCTCTCCCTGCCCCCTACTCTATTGTAAATTCCTTCCCATCTTCCCCTACAGAATTCCTTCAAGGCATTGTGGGAAATTCAATGAGCATCTTTCAACCCCCCTATGCTATTTTTCTCCACATCATCTTAAATACAAACCTGTCCTGGGAGGTAAAAGAGTTTGATACTCATCCCTGAATGAAATGAAATTCCAGCACGAAATAATAAAATTGGGTTTCTCTATTCCTGGGGCGTTGTTGTTTTTTTATTTCAATTCTCCCTGAAAGAAATTAATTCTCCCGAAGTGAGCTTGCCCAGATGGGGCACCTTTGTACAAAACCTGATAAGCTGTGTTCTCGGCAGCAGGGGTGAAATATGCAAACTTTTTTATTATGATTATTATTTTATTCAAATGTATATAAATGCAATGCATTATCCTACTCTTTCAGCTTCATTCTCCTGTTTCTTTTTAAGCCATAGAATCTCTAAAGGATTCTATATCCTTCCATATCATATTTTTTTACAGATCCGGCACAGTGCCGAATCAAAGTTCTCCGTATCATTTAAACCCTATAACGAGCCGAAAAGAGAACATTGCTTTTTTTTCCTTCTTCCAGGGGTTCTCCCCAATTTCTAATAAGGCTGATGTAATTTAATGTAAGCAGAAGCATCTTGTATCTGTTGCAATCAAGGCACAAGAAATTTGAGCAAATAGATCTAAGCTGTAAGACTCCTAGGACTGATTCCTATAAAAATTCTTGGCTCATCAACTTTTGACTCCAAAGCAAGAACAGGCCGAAGGAGGAAAAAAATTACAGGTAATTCTCGACTTACAACAGTTCCTTTAGTGACCAATCGAAGTTACAACAGCACTGAAAAAGGGGACATAGGGCCGTTTTCCAAACCAACAACCATTGTAGTATCATGCGATCCAAATTCAGACGCTTGGCACAACTGACTCGTATTTATGACGGTCGCAGTGTCCCGGGGTCATGTGATTCCCCTTTAGTGACCTTCTGACAAGCAACATCAATAGGGAAGCCAGATTCACTTAACAACCGTGTGACTAATTTAACAACTGCAGTGATTCTTAATAACGGTGGCAAGAAAAGTCATACAATAGAGCAAAATTCGCAGAACAGCTGTTTCGCTGAGCAATGGAAACGTTGGGCTCCCGTAAGCCGAGGAGTATTGCAAATGAGTCTCTGGAATAACAGAAGCGATCACTGTCCCCTCTGGGTTTAATCCATAAGAGGGAAGATCTCATCAAAGGATGTGCAAGCTTTCCATCTCGCCGAATACAACAATGGGCTGCCATGTTTTTTTAGGCAGTCATTGTCCATCCGTACAAGCTGACGTGCCACGATATTTATTAGGTGATTGTGTCTGATCGCTGATGGCTAGTAGGTAGTCCACAACCAGCAGTGTTTTTTTCAAATTTGTCTTTTGACCATGGTCATGCGGCTGTATGTGGACGGAATTGAGTAAAAACCCGCAAGAACGTTTTAGCATTTAGCTAAATCTTGAATAGAATCGAGCTGGAAGGGACCTTGGAGGTCTTCTAGTCCAGCCCCTGCTCAAGAGGAGAACCTATACCGTTTCAGACAAGTGACTGACTCTTCTTAAAAACATCCAGTGATGAAGCACCCATGATTTCTGAAGGCAAGCTGTTCCACTGGTTAATTGTCCTCACTGTTGGGAAGTTTCTCCTTAATTCCAGGTTGCTTCTCTCTTTGGTTAGTTTCCATCCGTTGCTTCTTGTCCTGCCTTCTGGTGCTTTGGAGAATAGCTTGACTCGCTCTTCTTTGTAGCAACCCCTCAAATACTGGAATATTGCTATCATGTCCCCCCTAATTCTTCTTTTCTGTAGACTAGCCAGACCCAAAACCTGCAGTCATTCATCTGATGGTGGACAGGCTGGGAGAGTTAATATCATATTGTATTAACCACGCGCATGGTACACATTCTAAAATAGGGGTGGACACTGGATCGAGTGATTGATTCCGAGAATTTTGGAGGGCAAAAGCTACACAGTGCCCTGTTTTGTGGGTCAGACACTCTCTGTTGAACTTACAACGCTCCCCAGATGTCCAAAGCAATAGCAATAGCAATAGCACTTAGACTTATATACCGCTTTAGAGTACTTTACAGCCCTCTCTAAGCAGTTCAGAGAGTCAGCCTATTGCCCCCAACAATCTGGGTCCTCATTTTACCCACCTCGGAAGGATGGAAGGTTGAGTCAACCTTGAGCTGGTGAGATTTGAACCGCCGAACTGCAGCTAGCAGTCAGCTGAAGTAGCCTGCAGTACTGAACTCTAACCACTGCGCCACCTCGGCCCATTTCATGGACCTGCTAAGAGGTTTTACGGATAGACCTTGACTTAACAACCATTTAGCAACTGCTTGAAGTTACAACGGCACTGAAAAAAAGTGACTTACAACCGGTCCTCACACTTATAACCCTTGCAGCATCCCCGGGGTCAACCGCTTGGCAACCGGCATGTATTTATAATGGTTGCAGCATCTTGGGGTCACCAATTGTCCATGCACAAGACTGAACTTAGCAACGTCTGTGTCCCTCCAGCGTTTGCCCATCAAGCCTCAATCATAAATACAAAAGAAGAACAGAGTTGGAAGGGAACTTGGAGGTCTTCTAGTCCAACCCCCTGCCCCAGCAAGAGGCCCTAAACCACTTCAGACAAATGGCTGTCCAATCTTTTTTAAAAAACCTCCAGGGATGGAGCACCCACAACTTCTGGAGGCAAGTCCTTCCACTCACCCCCGGGTGGGTTCCTCCCGGTTCGGACCGGTTCTCCTGAACCGGTAGCGGCCCACTGGTGATGTCACAATGACGTCACCGAACCGGATCGGTCGGTGCCGGTCCATCGGGGCCGCCATCATTTATTTATTTATTTATTTATTTATTTGTTTGTTTATTTATTTATTTATTTATTTATTTATTTATTTATTTATTTATTATTTTCCTTCTGAGCATTTTCATTCCAATTTTAATTCTTACGTGATAATATTTCACTGTGATTTACAGTATTGTTTTCTGTTAGAATTGCGCAGAAGCCGACTTCCGGCACTGTGCATGCGGTCGCAATCTTTTTTTCGGCTTTGGGGTTGTTGTTGTTTTTTGTTTTTGGTTGGGGGTTTTTTTTTTTGGTTTTTTTTTTTTACTGCGCATGCGCGCGCGAAGCGCACCCACGTGGCGCGGGAGGGAGAGAACCGGCAGCGAGGTAAGTTGGAACCTACCCCTGCTTCCACTGATCAATTGTTCTTGCTGTCTGGAAATTTCTCCTTAGTTCTAGGTTGGATCTCTCTTTGATAAGTTTCCATCCGTTGCTTCTTCTCCTGCCCTCAGGGACTTTGGAGAATAGGTTGACCCCCTTCTTCTCTGTGACAGCCCGTCAAGTATTGGAAATCTAGCAGGTTCTCCCTTCTTAGATTCAATTTATTTTGCACAATGATCCCATCCACTCCCTCGCCCAACCGGTCTTTCCACAAATATCCAGGTATCAAATGGATATCCAGGTATCAAATGGGATCGGAGGAAGAGATGGCTGCAGGATTTCAACAGCCAAAGGAGTTCCTGTCCAAGTTTATTGCTTCGAGACAGGATGGCGGCAATCAACTTGGATTTCAACAGAGAGCTCTCCACCCACCCAACGTCCTTCTTCCTTCCATCCATCCTTCCTTTCTTTTTTTTCCCTTTCTGAATGAAGCAAGAGAGATAATTTTCCACTTTCGATCAGTTGGGGCGGATGCATTGATAAACGTGTTTGCAAGTTCAAGGCAGTTTACAGCTGAACCAAGCCCTCAAAGATCATCGGAGTTTATTGGCAAAGATGATGAAAGTGTTTCTTCTCTTTGTAATCGAGAGCAAACTCCAACATTTGACCCCGTTTTCAGAGAAAACCTCTCTCCCCACCTCCCATTCTAGCTCCAGGGTTTTTTTTAAAAAAAAAAAATTACAGATAGTCATTGAATTATAACAGTTCGTTTAATGACTGTTCAAAGTTACAAGGGCACTAAAAAGTGATTTATGGCCGTTTTTCACGCTTATGGCCATCGCAACAGCCCCATGGTGACTTGATCAAAATTCAGGCACTTGGCAACTGACACGTATTTATGACGGTTGCAGAATCCCGGGGTCACGTGTTCCCTTTTAACGACCTTCTGACAAGCCAAGTCCATGGGGAAGCCGGATTCACTTAACAACCATGTGGCTAACTTAACAACTGCAGCGATTCACTTAACAAGGGTGATAAGAAAGGTCGTAAAATGGGGCAAAACTCACTTAACAACGGTCTCGCTTAGCAACAGAAATGTTGCGCTCAATTATGGTTGTACGTCAAGGAGCACCTATATTATTTCTTCAGATTATTATTAACCACTTAATCTCTGGAGCAGGATAATGCTATTTCGAACTCTATGATGGATGCAAAGCTGAGGAACTGGAAAACAAAAATCTCTTTTGGGCCAAACAGGAACCTCAGAGCAGATTGAAATAGGGCAGATGCAGGGGTGGGTTCCAACTTACCTCGCTGCCGGTTCGCTCCCTCACGCGCCACATGGGCGCGCCGCATGGGCGTGCACGCACTTCGCACGCACGTGCATGCGCAGTAACAAAAAATCCAAAAAAAAATAAAAAAAATAAAGCCGAAAAAAAGATGGCGACCGCATGCACAGTGCTGGAAGTCGGCTTCTGTGCATGCTCAGAAGGAAATTTAAAAAAAAATTCAAAAAAAAATTCAAAAAAAAAATTTAAAAAAAAGATGGCAGCCACCACGGACCGGCACCGACCGATCCAGTTCAGTGATGTCATCGTGACGTCACCAGCGGGCCACTACCGGTTCGGGAGAACCGGTCTGAACCGGGAGGAAACAACCCCTGGGCAGATGGTATTCTTGGAGAAACATTATGGTGATTTGGAACTAAAAGTCTTTCTCCAACAATGCTATGATTATCCACCGTGCAGAGGTGGGTTCTTACCGGTTCTATCCGGTTCTTTAGAACCGTTAGTAACTCAGCGATGACACCAGGGAGCTGGTTCTGTTGGTATCTCTGTGGGCGCCACCATCTTGGCACGACCCTGAGCAAACCGGCAGCAAAAGGATCCAGAACCCATCCCTGCCACCGTGTGTCCTGAAATGGCACAGAGCAGCTCTGAATTAACTTCCCAAAAAGCTTTTGGAATGCCCCCTTATTTTTATTTTTTTCCTGATTCTCAAAATAGCCCGTTTCCTTGTAAGAGAGGAAAGAGTGCAGAAATTGGCCTGGCCAGATGTAGGAAAAAGAAATGGCAGAACCAGGGGCGGAGTTAAGAGAGGCACCAGTTTAGAATCCCTACATAGGCACAAACAAACAAAGTCCAGCTTTCATTGAGTTCTACTGACCCTGATCTAACAACCCACAACTCTTCGATCTGGATCTCAGGGTGCCCTTGACCAGAGGTGGGTTCCTACCGGTTCTATCCGGTTCTTTAGAACCGTTAGTAAACCGGCGATGACGTCACGGAGCCGGTTCTGTTGGTGTCTCCGTGGGCGCCGCCATCTTGGATTTTGCTTCTGCGCATGCACAGTAGGTATTTTTTTATTGTTGCGGGGGCGTGCGCGCACCCGGCGCGACCCTGAGCGAACCGGCAGCAAAAGGATCCAGAACCCACCCCTGCCCTTGACCCCCAGTCTAAAGTGTTCCTTCCCGACATGCATATGGTCCAGATTCTGACCCTACTTAACCCACCGCTGTCCCTGTAGCTCAAAGCCCCCGCTAACCACCTTCTCCCTGAGATCCCCAAAACAGAGAGGACGGTTTCTGCAGAAAAGAGGCCTGGTGGCAGACCTCATCCCTCATCCTAAAGGGAGCTGGCATACCTGTTCATTCCTCCCTCCATTATACCAAAGTTTGCTGTGGACAGCTTTAGCCAACAAACCCTTTGGAGATACTGAGAATCGCAAGGAGCATAAAGGAAGTGAAACCTGCTTTTCACAAGAGTCTGCTCTCCCTCCAGGCCTCTAAAGCAGGGGACAGGCTTTTCGGGATCTTATTCCAACTCTCTTGCTTTCCAAAGCAAAGTTTTGGCCAAACCTTTGGCATTTGCAAGGACTCCAGCAGAAAAAAAACTGCCTTTTTAGGAAATCTGCAGCCGAGAAGTCTATCGAAGGCATACAGCGCCCCCTGCCGGCCAGGCCGTAGATTTGCAAGCTCGGGAAAGTGTAGGATCACACATTCTACAGGTAACAACGAAGCAACCTGACACCGGTGGAAGACCTGTTGCCACAGACATCCTGAGAATACCGGATATCTCCCCCAAAACAGCCATTTCCTCTTCCAAAGCCGTTTGTAAGATTTTACATAAAGCAAAAAAAAAAAAGAGTTCTGAATAACATAGAACAGAGGTCTTCAAACTTGGCAACTTTAAGACTTGTGGACTTCAACTCCCAGAATTCTCCAGCCAGCTGGCTGGAGAATTCTGGGAGTTGAAGTCCACAAGTCTTAAAGTTGCCCAGTTTGAAGACCTCTGTTCTATGTTATTCAGAACTCTTTTTTTTTTTTTTGTTTATGTAAAANTCTGGGAGTTGAAGTCCACAAGTCTTAAAGTTGCCAAGTTTGAAGACCTCTGACATAGAATATAGAATACGGTTGGAAGGGACCTTGGAGGTCTTCTAGTCCAACTCCCTACACAAGAAGGAGAGTCTAAAAAGTAAAGGGTAGAAAAGAAAGAATTGGGTTTTTAACGGTGTGCTCAATGCCGCCTGGAGTCAATTGGCGGCCTGTGTCAATTGGCGGCCTCTATAAAAAAATGGTTAATAAATAATACGTGAATAATAAATAAACCTCGGCTCCCCTTACCCTGCTGCGGGGTCGTGAGAAACCTCTCCCCCACCCATTTTGTACAGGTAGTCCTCGACCTACGACCACAATGGAGCCCGACACTTCCGTTGCTGAGCGCGACAGGGGTTCAGTGAGGTTTGCCTCATGGAACAACTTGCCTCCAGAAGTTGTAAATGCTCCAACACTGGGAGTTTTTAAGGAGAGATTGGACAACCATTTGTCTGAAATGGTATAGGATTTCCTGCCTGAGCAGGCGGTTGGACTAGAAGACCTCCAAGGTCCCTTCCAACTCTGTTATTCTAGTCTATATATTCTCTTCTATTCTATTCTATTCTATTCTATTCTATTCTATTCTATTCTATTCTATTCTATTCTATTCTATTCTATTCTATTCTATTCTATTCTTCTATTCTATTCTATTTTCTATTCTATTCTATTCTATTCTATTCTATTCTATTCTATTCTATTCTATTCTATTCTATTCTATTCTATTCTATGTTATGACTACCTTTCTTGCCACCATAGTTAAGGGAATCACTGCAGCTGTTCAGTTAGTCCCATGGTTGTTGAGTGAATCCGGCTTCTCCATTGACTGGGCTTGTCAGAAGGTCGCAAAAGAGGATTGCGTGACCCCGGGACATGGTCAGGCGTCGTAAATATGAACTGTTGGAAGAAATGTCCATCTGGATTCAGTTCCAAGTGGGGAGAAAGACACTGGAAACATGGAGGCTGTTTGGAAAGATGGTTTAATGGTGGACAGGACCACATGGTTTGATGTCCTGGGCAATCGAGCTCATGGGAGGGAGGGAGGGAGGGAGAGAGATTTTATACCCTCTCTTGGGCTTTGAACTTGCTTCCTGTTCCTGTGAAAGAAATGTATTCTGATTGGTTGTCAGACTCCCATGGGGCCATGCAGGGGTAACTTTGTAGGTTGTCTTGAGTCCCAGGCTTGGTTGAATCTTGCTGGGTGATGTAATGAAGGGTTTTTGGCCAATTCCTATTATGGCTTAATGGCTTTGTCCTGGTTTGGATCTTGAGTGAGGACTAATCCTATCATGTCCTGAGGGTGAAGGACTTTTGTCTTGTAGATAAGCTGGCACCAAAATATCTGCTGGGGCTGAGTTTCTGTGTCCCTTAAGATTTCTATTTCTCTTTTAGGGGAAATATTCTGCCTTTTTCATATTTCCTAGAATATTTCATTTTTCTAGGAGAAGGGTGGGTGCTAACTTTCTACAGAACCAGTTGCCAAGCGTCTGAATTTTGATCACGTGGCCACGGGCATGCTACAATGGTTGTGTGAAAAACGGTCGTAAGTCACTTTTTTTCTCCACCGTTGGAACTTTGAATGGCCACTAAGCGAACTGTTGTAAGTCGAGGACTACCTGTATTGATTACACCTGAGCTAAACCAACTATTGTTTTAAACTTGCTAAAGAACAGCTTCAGGTGTCTCTCTGATGCTGAATCCTGGATCTGGGTAAGTTCTCACCCTACCAGTTTTTTCTTCATTTTTCCTCCCTTCTCCACTTGCAGACTTCAATTCCTTGATTGTCAGGCTCTCCAAAAGTAACCAAACGCTCAGGGGTGGGATTCAAAAATTTTAGCAACCGGTTCTCTGCCCGGCTGCTGGGTGGGCGTGGCCTACTCAGCCTCCTGCACCATGGCAGGGGGGGCGTTTTCACCCTTCCCAGGCTCCGGAGGCTTTCCTCAAGCCTCCAGAAGGGGGAAAACGGCCTCCCCCGGCCTCCGGAGGCCCCCCCGAGGCCAGAAACGGGCCCGTTTCCAGACTTCCTGAACTTCCGGGAGGCCCGTTTTTCGCCCTCCCAGAGCCTCCGCACGGGCCCTGCACTTACCTGGCATCCAAAATGGGCCGCGTGTAGACTCCTTGGAGGGGAGGGATGGGGTGGGCGGGGCCAGCCAGTCCTTGCAACTATTGGTTCGGCAAACCAGATGTAAAATTAGCATCCGGTTCGCCCGAACCGGTCCGAACCGGGTGAATCAGACCCCTGCAAATGCTCCAAAAATGCCTCTGGACCCAAATATCACCTCCAATTTGATTCACCTTCCTTCTCCCAGGTGACACCCCAAATGAAACGCATTAAACTGGGCTCCTTTCTTCCTCCTCTTGAATTTAATGAGCAAAAAAAATGTCTTCTTTCTCCTCTAAACCAGATGTTCCTTTTATGCCCCACTAACTCTGAAACAGCTGAATGGATTTTCTTCAAACTTTTTTTTTTTTTGCACAATAACATAATGCAACTTTTTTTTTCTTTGCACACACCCCAAAAATACACCTTTGAGCTGAAAACTGATCTGAAAAAGGGTCAGACGAAGGAGAGCAGAGGGAGGGAACTTTGCAAAAAAGTTATTAGCACTCCATTGAAGGTAAAAAAAATCAAATTAACACCCAATAGAAGGTGAGAAGTGAAAAGATGAATGGCATCTCAGTGGAACACCTCTTCTCAAAGGTCCCTTTCGGATTTCCAGGTGTTTTGAAAATTGGTTGCAAGCAGTCAGCCCCAAATTTGCAGAACCACTAACCGGGCAAACCAAAACTTACAAAATGGGAGTTCAGCATCTTGATGGCCTCCTGCTGCTAAGGGCAACAGGGCTGGAAGTTGTCGAGATTAGAACATAGAATAACAGAGTTGGAAGGGATCTTGGAGGTCTTCTAGTCCAACCCCTGGCTCAAGCAGGAGCTCCTATACCATTCCAGACAAATGCCTGTCCAATCTCTTCTTGAAAACCTCCAGTGATGGAGCACCCACAACCTCTGAAGGCAAGCCATTCCACTGATTAATTAATAGAATAACAGAGTTGGAAGGGACCTTGGAGGTCTTCTAGTCCAACCAGGGATGGGTTCCTCCCGGTTTGGACCGGTTTGCCCGAACCGGTAGCGACCCGCTGGTGACGTCACGATGATGTCACTGAACCGGTTCTGTCGGTGCCAGTCCGTGGGCGCCGCCATCTTTTTTTATTATTTTTTATTATTATTTTATTTTATTTTGGGGGTGGGATTTTTTCTCGAGTTTTTCTTCTTCTGCACATGCGCAGAAGCCGAGTTTCTGGCACTGCGCATGCACCGCCATCTTGTTTTGGGCTTTTAGGAGGGGGATTTTTTGCGAACTTTTGGCACTGCAAATGTCACCCCAAACAAGGTGCAAAGCGGCTCTCAAAGAGAACGAAGTTAATTGCCTCGCACTCACGAGAACACGAGTTGCTGCAGTCTGCGAGGTTGCAGGCGCCCAGGGAGGTGGGGGGGGGAAACGCTGCCCGACTGCTCCCTCCCTCTCAGAAGTTTTCCAGCTCGTCTGGAGAGGCGGGTTTTGTTTTTTTTAGAAAACCCCGAAAAAGCCGCAAGATCCGGAGCTACCAGTGTCTGATAAGATGCGCCTCTCGCGCAGTGGGGCACAATTTGGGGGTGGCAGGTGAGGCAGGACATGGGGCGGGAGGGCTGCGAGACACGCATCTTACCGGAGATTGCCAGTTAGCCAGTCATCTTACGGTATGATGGGTCGAAAGAGGGGAAAAAATGAAGAAAGAAGCTTAGTTACGAGGAGAGGAGCTATTAGTAGATTCCCAGGAGGGGGACTTTGGCGGGGAAAGAGGAGAAAACGGGACGAATCTTCTAGGGAAGAATTTCTGATTGGGAACAGACATTGTATCGGGTGTGTGGCGCAAAGATAAACCTTGCCCCGAATCCTTTGGGCTGAAAAAAAAAACCACCCCGTCCCTTTATCCACTGGAGTTGTCCTTCTGCTTTCCCCGGTTGCTTCCCTGATTCCTGCACTACAAAAAAATCATTGAAAGATCAGAACGATTGGCCCTTTTTGCAGGAGGCTCTCCTAACAGGAAAGGAAGGGAAGGGACTGGCGAGGAGAGGAAACCTCCCAGTTTTGTAGCAGCACTGCTGAATTTAAAAAGAGAACCCAACAGTTCCTCCCCACGTGAGTTATTTGTGCCTGTGCAAAGCAAAACTTTACTGAAGGGGGGAAAAAAAGCAACAGGAGGAATCAGGGAAGCAATGTAGAAAGCAGAAGGATAACTCCCATGGATAAAGGGATGGGGTGGGGGGTGTTTTCCAGCCCAAATGATTCGGGGCAATGTTTATTCTCAGCAGAGCCAGGATGGGCAGGCAGGCAGGCAGGCAGGCAGGCAGGCAGGCAGGCAGGCAGGGGGGAAAAAAAGCAACAGGAGGAATCAGGGAAGCAACCGGGGAAAGCAGAAGGACAACTCCAGTGGATAAAGGCATGGGGTGGGTGGGGGGTTTTTCCAGCCCAAATGATTCGGGGCAACGTTTATTTTCAACAGAGCCAGGGTGGGCAGGCAGGCAGGCAGCGGCACAAAGTTAGTTTATTTATTTAGCTATACTGGCTGGAGAATTCTGGGAGTTGAAGTCCACAAGTCTTAAAGTTGCCATGGTTGGAGACCCCTGTTCTAGAGGTTTCTCTGCAGTAGTTTGTGCTAAGAGTAGCTCCCTACATATGTGTGTGTGTCTGTGTGGGTACTGGGTTGTATTCCTCTTCACTCCCAAGCCGGCCTGCTTCCTCCCCGTGAAGGCGAGGGGACAACGGGTGGGAGGGACTTGTGAGGCAATTTGTTCACTGATGGGCTGAGCCCCAGGGTAACCAGCAGCTACTGAGGCCGCGGCAGGGCAAAAAGGACTCAGAATGTGAACGCCTTTAGGTGAGGACGAGCGCTGCTGCGGCCGCTGTCCGGGGTCGTTCCCTCCCCCCACCGCTTAGTCCAACCCCGGGGTCATTTTAACTCTACCCGTGTGGTTATTTGTCAAGAGTTTTTTAAAATGTCAATTTTTCCCTGTGGTTTTGACTGCTGGCAAAATCTACTCTGAATATTTGCTGCCGTTCTTCTGAGTTCTACTGTTGGGATTGGTGGGGAAGAGGGGAGGGGGAGCTGCGGTTCTTGCTCGATGCCTTTGGGCCAGGTTCTTTATAGCTGGATTCAGGTACAGCCAAGCACAGCCTTGCTTAAACATAGTTTAGCTGCTCCAGACAAGCCATTCTCCCCCTCGCCCTGCCCGAACATACAGCTGCCTCTCGCCCACCCCGCTCCCTCGAACCCGGGGGAAGCAGGGACAAGCCGCGGGCTCAGCTGCAGGGGAGCAGCTTCAGACGAGCCCGCGTCTCCCGAAGCCACCGCCATTGGAGCCGTGACAGGCGAGAGGCGGGCACGGCGGCTGTAAGTTCAGGCAGGGCGAAGGGGGGGGGGAAATGGCCCCGGCCCTGTTCAACCGCGCTTTCCAGAGAAAACAAAACACCCGGAGCCACAAAACCTGGGTGGGCGTGGCCAACTTGATATCACTCCCACTGAGTCACATGACACCCCCCAGCCACGCGTACCCAGGTTTTGTGGCTTCATGTTTTCTTTTCTATGGGAAACAGGTATATCTCTCTCTCTCTTTTCCCTCTCTCTTTCTCTCTCCATCTCTCTTTCTCCCTCTCCAGCTCTTTCTTTCTCTCTTTCCCTCTCCCCATCTCTCTCTCTCCCTCCCTCCCCACCCATCTCTCTCGCCTTCCCTCATCTCTCTCTTTCTCCCCCTCTCCCCCCCTCGCTCTCTGTGTGCTGCGGAACGATCGCCACCCCCAGCGAAGGCTTCTCTTCGGGCGACCCTCCCCAGTGGAGGCTTCCCTTCGGGCAACCCTCCTCCCCCTCTCACGACTCCCTGGCTGGCTGTGGCGCGCATGGGGAGACCCTCCTCAAGCGAGCGCCAAAGCGCAGCAAAGGTGCACGTGGAGGGCGGGCGGCTGTTCGCTTAAGGAGGGTCTTGGGACGCGACTTCTCTCCTGCCCTAAGGATCTGGCCATTGCCTTGCCGCGTCCCCCCCCCTCCGCAGCTCTTTGGCTGAGCGGGGAAGGCGTAAACTCCAGCACGAAGCGGCAGAAAGCGAAGGCTGCCTTACGCGCAAATGTGGCGTGAAGGCAGGTACAGGGCCGCTTCTCTCCTGCCCTAAGGATCTGGCCATCACCTTGCCATGCCCCCCACCCCACATGAGAGGAGAAGGAGGGGGAGGAGGGTCGCTGGAGCGAAGGCAGCCTTCACTTCCTGCCGCTTTGGGCTGGAGCTTATGCCCTCCCCGCTCAGCCGAAGAGCTGCAGGGGGGGTTGGACACGGCAAGGCGATGGCCAGATCCTTAGGGCAGGAGAGAAGCCGTGTCCAAAGACTCTCCTTAAGCGAGCAGCCGCCCGCCCTCCCCGCGCACCTTTGCTGCGCTTTGGCGCTCACTTGAGGAGGGTCTCCCTGCATATGTGCACCCTCCTGGCCCCGCCTCAGCCAGCCAGGGAGTTGTGAGAGGGGGAGGAGGGTCGCCCGAAGGGAAGCCTCCGCCGGGGGTGGCTATGTTCCTCAACCAGCACCAGAGAATCAGCCCCGGCCGCTTCTCCATTCCTGCCGTCGCCCTTACCTTCTCAGGCCAGGTGAGGGAGGGGAGGGCGAGGCCAGCCAGTGATGGGACAGGGAGCCACAGCAGGGGGCCCAAAGAGCCGCATGCGGCTCCAGAGCCGCTGGTTGCCGACCCCTGCCCTATACTATCTCAGTCAAATGGCTCTCCAATCTCTTCTTAAAAATCTCCAATGATGGGGCACCCACAACTTCTGGAGACAAGCCGTTCCATTGATTCATTGTTCACACTGTCAGGAATTTTCTCCTTAGTTCTAGGTTGGATCTAGAAGATTGTGAGAAGGCACCAAATGAATGCATCCCTTTGTTCTTCTTGGAAGCACAATTGAAACAAAACATGAAACGACGACGGTCTTACAGCCATTGCCCTTCCCATGTCTCCAGGAACTCGCTGCAGTGCCAGACACCCCCTAACCCTCCCGTTTCCCCCCTCCCACTCCTTCATTTCCCAATGCAGGAAAACAACCCCAATAAAAAGTGTGTCCAATTTGCAAAGCCTTCGAGGCTTCAGAAAATAAATGCCCAAAGTAGATTTGATTGAAAGGACCCAGCCTGGAACAGGCTGCACATTTGCCCTGCACATTTTGGAATAAAATGCATTCCGATCTTCCTTCACTCAAAAGCAGCAAGACCCAGCCAAAGGACCACAGGAAAGAATTAATAATTCAAAGCAGTGTTCGGTTTTCAGGGCATCGTAATGGCTTTCCCCCATTAGCGTCATCCTTATCCGAAGCTGGGGTCAAAAACAGCGCTGAGGGGTGGAAGCGATGGTCTTTTTCCTGAGGTAAAGGAGATGCCACAAGGGCGCTGCTGCCAAAGTTTTGACTGCTGGTTTCAAATCGATATGTACGTTGCTGTCTTCGCTTCTGCTCCTGGCCGTGTTGGTTTTTTTAAAAATTTTTTATTTCGTGGTCTTCTTTTTTCCGCAAATGTGTCATCTGAGATGCTTCACGGTCTAAACCAGAGGTCTCCAAACCTGTCCACTTTAAAGACTTGTGGACTTCAACTCTCAGAATTCCTCAGCCAGCATGTCTTACAAAGTATTAGTATAGCCCCGTGATGGCGAATCTATGGCACGCGTGCCACAGGTGGCACGCGGAGCCATATCTGAGGGCACGCGAGCTGTTGCCCTAGCTCAGCTCCAGTACGCATGCGCGCGCTGGCCAGCTGATTTTCGGTAGGCCCCACACACGCCACCCCTCCCCTCCCAGGAGTCTCCACGCGGCCCGTTTTGGATGCCAAGTAAGTACAGGGCTTGCGCAGAGGCTCTGGGAGGGCGTTTCCAGCCTCCAGAGGGCCTCCGGGGGAGCCTCTGAGGGGGTGGGGGAGGCCATTTTTGCCCTCCCCAGGCTCCAAGAAAGACTCTGGAGCCTGGGGAGGGCAAAAAACAGGCCTACCGGGCCCACCAGAAGTCAGGAAACGGGCCGTTTCTGGCCTCCAGAGGGCCTCCAGGGGGCAGGGGAGGCCATTTTCGCCCTCCCCAGGCTCCAAGAAAGCCTCACGTGCGCTTTCAGCACCCGAGGAAAAAAAGGTTTGCCATCACTGGTATAGCCTTTATTGTCATTGTACATCATGTATGCAACGAAATTGGTTTTAGCCTCACTGGTGCAATCCATGACAAAAAATACAAACAACATATATAGTATAAAGAATAATCCCTATGCAAGTAATTAGGGGGGGAAAGAGAAAGAAAGATAAAGAAAAACTAGTCATATGTTTCCGTGTGCGCATGGAGTGATTGTGGTTGTGTTTAAGAGTCTGACAGCCCAAGGATAGAAACTATTTTTAAACCTATTTGTTCGGCTGGCTATGCTTCGATGTCTTCTGCCCGATGGTAGAAGTGCGAAGAGACACTGACCAGGGTGTGAATCATCTCTGAGTATCTTCCTTACTCTGCGAAAGCAGCGAGACCTGGCGATGCCATCCAGTGGTGTTAGAGGGCAACCAATGGTTTCTTGTGCCGAATTGATCACTCTCTGTAGTGCCTTCCGGTCCGCAGCAGTTAAACCAGTGTACCATACTGTAATGCAGTATGTGAGGACACTTCCTATCACTTCCTGATTTTTTCGCAGGACTCTAAGGAAATGAAGTCTCTGTTGGGCCTTGCCAATCACCAGGGACATGTTGTTTTTCCAGGTGAGATCTTGACTAATAAGCACTCCCAAGAATTTAAAAGAGGAAACCCTCTCCACACAGCCCCCCTCGATATACAGTGGGGCAGGTTCCTCTCTGTCCTTCCAGAAATCTAGCACCATCTCCTTTGTCTTACTAGTATTTAGATAAGTTGTTTTTTGAGCACCATGCGGATACCTTCTGGACTTCTTCCCTGTATGCTGATTCGTCCCCTCCAGTTATGAGACCCAGCACCGTTGTGTCGTCTGCAAACTTTATTATGATGTTGGATGGATCAGAAGATATGCAGCAGGGGTGGGTTCCGGATTCAGGTACTGCCGGTTCGAGCACCATCTCCTTTGTCTTACTAGTATTTAGATATAAGTTGTTTTTTGAGCACCATGCGGATACCTTCTGGACTTCTTCCCTGTATGCTGATTCGTCCCCTCCAGTTATGAGACCCAGCACCGTTGTGTCGTCTGCAAACTTTATTATGATGTTGGATGGATCAGAAGATATGCAGCAGGGGTGGGTTCCGGATTCAGGTACTGCCGGTTCACTCAGGGACGTGCCGTGTGGGCGCATGCGCAGTACTTTAAAAAAAAGCTTCTGTGCATGCGCAGAAGCAAAAAACAAGATGACGGCGCCATAGAGAACCGGCTCGGGGGCATGGCAGGCCTGGGTCGCTGCTGTTCCAGCAACCCAGGCTGCCACATTACTAACCGTTCTATAGAGCCGGTCTGAACCGGTAGGAACCCACCTCTGATATGCAGTCATGTGTATACAGTGAGTACAGGTAGGGGCTGAGCATACAGCCCTGAGGGGAGCCTGTGCTGAGCTTCAGGGTGGAAGATGTAAAGGACCCAGCCCTTACGGTTTGTGGACGATCCGTCAGGAAGTCTTTGATCCAGTCCAGTGGTGGGTTGCTCCCGGTTCGGCCCGGTTCTTAGAACCGGTAGCGGCGGCGGGAGTCTCCACCCACCTGCTTGGGACGCTTCTGCGCATGCGCGAACCGGTAGTAAAGGGTTTTAGAACCCACTACTGATCCAGTCACAAGTGAGGGGAAGGAAATTCAGGTCAGACAGCTTTTCAATGAGAATGCCTGGTAAGATGGTATTCAAAGCCAAGCTATAATCTATAAAAAGCATCCTGACATAATTCCCAGTGGCCAACTTTGGAGATCCCTGATCATGATTAGGGGACTGGAGGCTAAAACATACGAAGAACAGTTGCAGGAATTGGGTATGTCTATAGTCTAATGAAAAGAAGGACCAGGGGAGACATGATTGCAGTCTTCCAATATTGGAAGGGCTCCTACAAAGATGAGGTCAATCTATTTTCCAAAGCACCAAAAAGAAAGAAAAGAAAAATGGTTGGAAACTAACCAAGGAGAGAACCAACCTAGAACTAAGGAGAAATTTCCTAATGGTGAGAGCAATGGAATAGCTTGCCTCCAGAAGTTGTGGGTGCTCCATCAGTGGAGGCTTTTAACAAGAGATTGGACAACCATTTGTCTGAAATGGTATAGGTCTCCTGCTCGAGCAGGGGGTTGGACTAGAAGACCTCCAAGATCCTATTCTATGTTCTATGAGTTAAGATGGCAAACCCTACAAGGGAAGAAGTTGGGGGCCAAACGTTGGCAGTCAAACATTCCTTTCAATCAATCAATCCAGTTCAGAGGCATACTTGAAAGATTCCCAAATTATACTGAAGCATCGAAATGCAAACTTGAAAAAGCAATAAAACTACAGTATAAGGGACTGTTTCCCCCCCCAGTTGTTTTTTTCTGTTTTGTTTTAAGTTTTTTTTTCCCTCTAGGTGAAACATTTAAGTTCTTAAAGACTCTCTTAAGCCTACTTCTGTACATCATTTCCTTGTGTGTGTCACCACAATATGGCAATCAACTGTGTATCGGCCCTTTGAAGGAAGCCAGGTCAGGAAACAGACTCCGCAAAACTACTGTAACTCTACTTTGTTGTTGCAAAGTGTTAGTGCGAAGTGTTAACAATAAAATCTTGAAAGCTTGGCTGAGATTGTCTCTACCTTAACAGAATAACAGAGTGGGATGGAACCCTGGAGGTCTTCTAGTCCAACCCCCTGCTCAGGTAGGAAACCTTATACCATTTCAGACAAAAGGCTGTCCAATCTCATCTTAAAAACCTCCAGTGTTGGAGCAACTACAACTTCTGGAATCAAGTCGTTCTGCTGATTAATTGTTCTCGCTGTCAGGAAATTTCTCCTTAGTTCTAGTTTGGTTCTGACCTTGATTAGTTTCCATGCCAAAGAGAATCAAGACGGGGCGATCTTGAATGTCTTTCTCACTCGCTCCTCTCTTCCAGAGTCCAGCTGGGAACTCTTGCTTCAGGGCCATCTTCATACTTCTTCACCCTGTAAAAGTGAGATTTGGGGGCTACGGGAAGCCTTGGGGCTTCAGCCTGCTTAGTCAGGGGTGGGTTCTAACTTACCTTGCTGCCGGTTCGCTTCCTCCCGCGCCATGTTGCCGTGCCTCGTAGGCGCGCGCGCAGTGCCGAAAAATCCAAAAAAATTCCAAAAAAAAAGAGCCAAAAACAAGATGGTGACGCATGCGCAGTGCCGGAAACTCGGCTTCTGCGCATGTGCAGAAGGAAAAAAAACCAGAAAAAAATTCCCTCCCAAAAAAAATTCAAAAAAAAGATGGCGGTGCCCATGGACCGGCACCGACAGAACCGGTTCCATGATGTCACCGTGACGTCACCAATGGGTCACTACCGGTTCGGGCGAACCGGTCCGAACCAGGACTAACCCACCTCTGTGCTTAGTGCAGGATTCTGACAACACCAGGAAGCCAAATCCTAGCATACATCCTCTATCAAACCAGGTTGTTCCATCCAAGACAGACTTACAGAGAAGGAGCTGATAGGAGTAGCACAGACAGTTACAGGGTCCACTTAGTTTGCACGGCCCTTGCTGAAATTCAGGTAGCAAAGCGATCAAGATATGATGTAAAAGGAAGTTTTTGTTTTTCAGATGGCTCGCCTCAGAATTTGATGTTGATTAAGGATGAGGGTTTGCTCCAAAGGGGACCAGAAGAAATCCGAAGGCCGGAACAAAATGCAAACAGTTTGAATGACATTTACATCTCAATGTTCATTAAGGGGCTTCTGCATTGTTATTATTTTCTGGGAATGAAATAATTTTCGGATGGGGCAGAGGTGGGTTGCTACCAGTTTGGACCGGTTCGCCCAAACTGGTAGCGACCCGCTGGTGACATCACGATGACATCACCAATCCGGTTCGGTCAGTGCCGGTCCGTAGGCGCCGCCATCTTTTTTTTGAATTTTTTTGAATTTTTTTTCCCCCTGCGCATGTGCAGAAGCCGAGTTTCCGGCACTGCGCATGCATTGCCATCTTGTTTTCGGCTTTTTTTTAAAAAAAAAAAATAATAATTTTTTTAATTCATTTTTTTCTGCACATGTGCGGGAGGAAGCGCATCGGCAGCGAGGTAAGTTAGGAACCACCCCTGGGATGGGGGTTCCGCAGGTCACATCCCCAAAATCTTGGCTTTTAGGGCTACCATATCTGGAGTGAAATATTATGGGTAACCACTAGATGGCAGAAGAGACTTAGAGAAAAATGTTTGGCTTTGTGCTGCCATCCTGTGGGCACCCCCAGTGGTGCAGGCCAATTTCTCACCCTCACCAATTCTAAGAGGCATGAATGCCAACTCCCAGAATTCCCCAGCCAGTGGGGGATTCTGGGAGTTGAAGTCCACCCCTCTTAAAGTTGCTGAAGTTGAGAAATACTGCAGTAGTCCTAACACATCCCTGAATGTGCTCCATCCTTGAAAAACAGCCACAATCCTCTCAACTTGGCTTCCTTGCCTTCCAGTGACTTTTATGTCTCATTTCTGCACTAGCTAAGAAACAGATTCTTTCCCAGGTTGCATTTTAAACATGGAAATGGGACACCATAGCAATGCTTGAAACCTCAGTCCAAAGAAAGATGAGTCAATTCCGTTTTAAACACAACAACATACTTCTTGTCATCTGAACAGAGTTTATTTTTTAAAAAGTAGTTTAGTAAATAAATCTGTTGGCAACAGATGATATTTGCAGCTGGCACAGGGCTGGTAATATGTTGCCTTGTCATTATGGTGCTAATAACTATTTCACACCTGTTGTAAAAAAAAAATACTTTGACTTTTCTGGGCTAGAAGAAATCACAAGATTTGTTCATGAAGATTACCTTCCTTTTAACACATTTTAATACAGTTTATTTCACCTAGTTAGAGTGGAACAGAAGGAAAATCTGTTTCTTTGCCTTTTTTCTATCGTTTCTCCCAACCCACCCCCCCCCCCCCCCTCTCCCCCGTCCAGGAAACATAACATTTCAGATAGTCCTTCTTTTCTCTAGATTGACCAAACCCAAATCCGGCAGCCGTTCTTCATATGTTTTCGTCTCCAGGCATTTGATCATCTTAGTTGCTCTTCTCTTCCTGTTTGGCTCTTATTGTAAAAATGTTCAGCATCCTTTACAATACTCATTTATAACCATTTATAATATTGTCATAACAATATTTTATTATAACAATTTCCTACCCCAATGTTTGCTTAAAAGCAGGCCAAAAAAGTAACCGTGGAAAGAAAACTGGCACAAAAAAATAGATTATACAGCTTTCCAAATTCTAAACACGCCTTTAAAAAAAAAAGGTGCTAATATATTCTTGATGAGTGTAAGATTACAAAAATCCAAGCTGTAAAACTCAAGGAAGTGTTGTTTTCAGATTCCAGACCTAGTTCATTCACACAAACAGAAAACTGGATTTTTCTCCCGAGATGTTGTTTTTCTATTTTTCTTCCATATAAAAATACACCCACCCTCATGTGTACATTTTTACAAAAATGTTTTTATGAAAACAAAACGCATTTAAAGTTTGTGTGTGGTGTGTGTCAGGGGTGAAATCCAGCAGGTTCTGACAGGCTCTGGAGAACCGGTAGCGGAAATTTTGAGTAGTTCGGAGAACCGGCAAATACCACCTCTGGCTGGCCCCAGAGTGGGGTGGGAATGGGGATTTTGCAGTATCCTTCCCCTGGAGTGGGGTGGGAATGGAATTTTGCAGTATCCTTCCCCTGCCACGCCCACCAAGCCACGCCCGCCAAGCCACACCACGGCCACCAAGCCACGCCCACAGAACCGGTAGTAAAAAAAAATTGGATATATATATTTTTCACTTTAGGTCAGGCCAAAATATTTTTAAAGTTTATCAAATGTTTGGCAGATTAGACAAACTTCATATCTTGGAATAATGTGTCTTGGGCCAGAAATGATAATCACCATCATTAAAATGTCTCAATCTGGGTTGAAAAAGTAAACTCACTTCTTCAATAATTTGACAGGTTTAGAAAGACGATCAAACAATGTTAGAACACTCTTTAAAGCAGTGTTTCTCAACCGTGGTAACTTGAAAATGGGTGTCCCGAAGATGTCTTTTCCAAAACACAACTGAACTTTCTTGGTTTTCTCTTTGAAAAAAAGTTTCACTTCTCATCCAAGAATCTTCTTCAGTTCTGAACTGAAGAAGCTCCTTGGATGAGAAGCGAAATGTTTTCAAACAGGGGGAAAAATAACAGGATAGTCAGTTGCCTTTTTAAAAAAGCACCTTTGGAACAACCTGGATGATTGAGACTCTCCATAAACATTGAAGATAGGTGAACTTCAACTCCCAGAATTCCCCAGCCACCCATCGGATTGGCTAATACTGGTGTGACACACGCCCAGAGATCCCTGCGCCTAACTCGCAAGGTTCATTTTTCTCGCCATGTACATGTATACATCAGAATTAGCCTGTGTTGTTTTTCTGTGTCATATATGTGGGCATATGCATCATTTTGTATTTATTCATTTATTTGTTGTCATGTTTATGTAGTGTATATTGGAGGTGGTGACCCTTTGAGAGCTGTATGCAACTAAATTTCATTTTAATGTATGCCGATTAATGTACATTCAAAGTGACAATAAAGTTAAAGTTATTCTATTCCAAAGCTGTCATTTCCCAGCTGGGAAACTGCTGTGTTCTTTTGTTAAAATTGCCCCCTAAACTTTTAACTTTTCTTCTTTTGCAGCTTGAAACCACGTTCAGAACTAGGACCTTCTGGAGAAGTTTTACATCTAGCGATTTTAACGTGAAGACACAAAGGGGAGAGGTGTGGCACGGGAGTGGGGAGAAAACACCATCCCTTTCCCCCCTTAAATCAGTGTTTTTCAAAAGTTAGCCACTCTTTAGATGTCTGGACTTCAACTCCCAGAATTCTTACAGCGGCCAAGTTTACTCGATATTAAAGGGGGCGTGTAAAGGGGGGGCGCCACCGGGGCCAACCGCAAGGTCTCTCCCACGCCACGTGGCTTGCACGACTGTATCTCACGCCCACTGTGCAAGCCGGAGGAGGCCCCCCCTCCCACCCCAATTGTCAAGGGCCAGCTGACACTTGAGCTCCTGTTCTTCTTGCGCGATCTTTTGCAATTGCGCGCTGGTCCTCGCACGCTCGCTGCCCTGATGCAAACTCGGCCGACCCTGGTGTGCTTTGCCTGGCGCGGCCACGGACCGATGAAAACAAAGCAGTTTGCAACAGAAAAGTGCGCCCAACTTGGGTTAGCACGCTAAGCGGGTTGCATTCACAAGACCTGCCTCCGGGACTAAAACAGCAGATTGTAGAAACTCGGCCATAGACAGACTTTGGCAAGCCAGAACACGTGCATTCGAGTCGAGAGGGACAAGTGTCCTGTGAACGCAGCCCAAGCGGGACTCCGAAGGGCAGGCTTCCCTCTCCTTGCCAGAGGGTTGCATAACGGCCTTTCCTCCCTCCCAAGCGGCTGCCACGACCGGGCCCTCCCCGGACTGACGTCGGCCTGCCTCCACCCATCGCTACATCCGTGCCAACCTCCCTTTGCGCCAGCCAGTTCAGTTTCTGTTCCCTCCGACCTGCTTTCTCTTCCCCACCGA
Source organism: Thermophis baileyi (assembly GCA_003457575.1). Taxonomy (NCBI): domain Eukaryota; kingdom Metazoa; phylum Chordata; class Lepidosauria; order Squamata; family Dipsadidae; genus Thermophis; species Thermophis baileyi. Next base: position 126,104 of record QLTV01002570.1, read on the forward strand.
GACCGCGGGCGGGCCAGAAGCCCCCGCGGGAGCCAGGATTTCCCCCTCCCCCTTCCAGGCCAGGCGGACCACAACCCCCATGGTCCCCAGCCCAACAAAAACCAGCAACGCCACCCCCAACCCTT
>QLTV01002570.1:127691-142409 GCA_003457575.1 Thermophis baileyi
AAGGAAAGCGAGGCAGGGTGCAGAGATGTGTGATCCCCCCCATAGCCTGGTGAGACTTACTTCTGAGTAAACCAACTGTTTCTCTCTGTATTGGTGGGGGGGGGGGAGGGGAGGGGGGGGGGGGGGGGGGGGGAAGGGGGGGGGAAGGTGGGGGCATTTGCAAGACAAGCTGGAGAGGAGGAGGAAAATCCGCCACCCAGGACTGGTCTGGGGATGGAGTTCCTTTCGGGGAGAGGGGAAGCCTCTGAAAAGGGGGTGCCCCTCTCAAGGAAGGAGACCACGGTTGACTTGGGGGTGTCTGGCCAGGAAAAAGAGGCCTACCTTGCAGGGGGGGGAGGCAGGGTTTTGAGTTTTTTCTGAAAGTTATTCTTCATCGAAGGCGCCTGAGAGAGGCTTCTCTAAAGGGCTGGGATCTGGACTGCGGGGTTCACACAATCCCCCCCTTAAGGACACAGAGGGAGCTGCGTGCACCCCTAAAGGGGGGGGGATGCAAAAACATGAACTGTGGAATGGCCTGGTGGATAGATTCACCCAACAGGCTCCATCTGTGGCAGGTTGTCAGAAGGGACCAGCTGGCCTTTTCTGCCGGTTCAACGGGGTGGGTGGGCCCCCAAAACAGGGGTCTCTTTTAAAAAGGCTTGGGGGGAGGGGAGAAGGCTTTGATAGTGGGGGTGGAGAGCAAAACCAGAGATTGATTACTTGACCAGAGATTATCTGGAAGGCGTTTAAATGGTAGGTTTCCTGGCCTAGGAACCAGCTTAGAAAAAGGGAAGAAAGTAGAGGGGAGATCTTTTTGAGGAGTGGGGGAGCTTTGAAGGACTGGAGAAAATTCCTCCCCACCCCAATTCTCCACCGCCATCGCTGGGAACCCTTCCTTTTCTAGGGTCATTCCTCCTACCAGTCATTATTTAATTAATTATCCGGATAAATTAGATGTTGGGAAGGCCATCCTGCTAAGCAGAGGGCTCCACGTTTTCTTCTTCCTGCACCCCCACTATCTCAGGTCTATTTAGAAAGAAAGGATGAAGGTGAGGAGTCCAGACAACCCCCCCAGGTGGAAATCCTGCTTTGGGGTGCTCAGGTGAGGGCACATGTCTCTCTTGACCATCTCAAGTAGCAGTGTGGAAATGGCACAGATTGGGGGTGATCCTGGAAACTGGGCAGGTTAGCTAAGCAGCTTAATGAATAAACAGCCAGCCCAGCCAAAAAGCAAACAAATCCACAATTCAGCTGTGTGAGAGGTGTGAAGGCAACCAGTGGTGTTTCCAGAATGGGGGATGGGGGGAGGGGGGGAAATCCCTGATAGCTGAATTTAACCCACTCTACATTGCTCCTTAGGGCCACAAGAATGCGTGAATTGTGAGTGCTTTAGAGTCAGATTAAACTCAGATATAATACAGAATCCCCGTGTCTTGCTTCCCTTTCTCTCCTCTGTTGTTTCGCCATCCCAGGCCCTCCCTGGCTGTGAAAAAGCACAAAGCGTGTTGTGTTTTGCTTGTTCTGTTGTTATAGTCCTTTGGGCCCCGCTCCGTATAAGTTTTCTTGGCAAAGTTGTCGGAAGTGGTTTTCCGGAGCAGCCTTGTGTTAAGGCTGAGGGGGGGGGGATGTTCTGCTTTTAATCCAGTACCTTCGCAGCTACGGTATTCCCAGGGAGATTAGACAGAGGACAAGAAAACACAACAAAACACAACTACTGCACATGTTGGAAGAATCCTTTGTTGATATTTAGATCGTATCGTGCAAAACTTTCCTTTCGAAGCAATCTTGGATATTTTTGCTTTGTTCGTGTTTATAAAATTGTTCAGAAAGTGGCTTACACTAAACCAGCTTTATTTTCTAGACAAGGAGTGTCCAACCTTGGCAACTTTTAAGACTTGTGGACTTCAACTCCCAGAATTGCTGGCTGGGGAATTCTGGGAGTTGAAGTCCACAAGTCTTAAAATTGCCACGGTTGCACATCCTTTGATTAAAGCACGTTTGAAGGCCAGAAGGATGAGACAATATTTCTTTTCTAGACAAGAGTTGTCGAACCCTGGCAACTTTAAGACCTGTGGACTTCAACTCCCAGTTTTCCCCAACCAGCCAACATGGCTGGCTAGGGAATTCTGGGAGTTGAAGTCCACAGGTTTTAAAGTTGCCAAGGTTGGACACCCCTCTGTTCTAAGCAGAAGGTAACTTGGTTTTGGGGATGAGCAATTTTAGTCTGCTAAATCTGAATCTCAACAAAAAGCATTGGGGTAGTTCAGAGAAGAACAACCGGAATTTCAAAAAGATTTGGTGTGGGTGGTCCCGAAAGCTAATTATGACCGTGTAATAGGGGAACTAATAAATGAAGGAGTGTTTTAAGAAGGGGAAGTATTTAAAGTGACGATTGTAAGAACGAGATGCCTCAACTTTTGCAGTCAAGGAGGAATTCCAAGCGAGGGGGAAAAAATATTTTCAATTTTAAGAGGAGGGGGAAACGGAATGCCAATAAAGGAGAATATTTGTAGCTCAGGATTGAAATGGTGCTCTCTGAGCTTGCTTGTTTTCTTGCAGACATTTCATTACCCCTAACAGAATGATTTTAGCATGAATGTTGATGTTCCTTCTAAAGGAAATAGAAAGCCATCAAAACAATGTGTAAAATTGGAGTTGTTATTCTGGAAAGTTTGGGCCTGAAAATGGAATCCTTCGGATAATAAAAGAAGAAGCCCTTAGTTAGGGCAGAAAATGGATTTCAAACATTTGGCTCTGCTCTTCCACCATCTCATGGGCTGGCTGGGGAATTCTGGGAGTTGGAGTCCACATCTCTTAAAAGCTGCCAAAGTTGAGAAACTTTGGCATAGAGATAAATGCAAACAAATAAACAAAAAATAAAGCCAGTCCTTGTCCTTAGGCTACGGAAATGGGGTAAAAAGGACTTTTAAAAAGCACAAAGAGCATTCCTGAAAGTGACAGGCGATGAGGAATGACGAAGATGAGGGTGATGAAGACGAAGGTGAAATTCTAAATCTCCCTATTCTTTCCTGGGGAAAAAAATTTTTTGCCTGTTGCACGAACCCAACCTGTTGTGGTTCGGGCAATAAACCGAGATGAATGAAGCTGCCTGAATTGGAACCAGGAGTTGTGTGAACGCACATCATCTGCCTGGTAAATTAAAAAACCATTATGGGCGAGAAAGTGAAGGGGTTTTTTGTTGACAAAAGCCATCAAGTGACCTCAGGATGGGGAATACTTGTGTAAAAAAGGGGCCCAGGTGTGTAAGAAGGAGTTTATTTATTTTGAGTTTATTTTCTGATTGAAAGGGGAAAAAATGGACTTGGGTAGGAATTCTTGTACAATGATGAAGAGAACCAGTTGTGCCTCTGTGGTCCAAACAGCAGCATTTTTGGCGGATGGTAATTAAATATATATTTTTTTTAGCAGATGTTTCTGCTATTTGGGTATGAAATAATCCATGTTTGGAAATTCCTTGAGGGATTTTGGTTTGTAGGAATGGGGGGGGGGAGTTCCCAGCCTGATAAGGAGCAAACAGCTGGATCCCATAAATACATTTTGGGCAGATAAAGTGACATTGGGGGGAAAAAAATTCTTGACCGATTCAGGGTGAATCAACCGTGTGATGGATGCAGTATTGCTCCTTAAGGTATTAACAGAGATAAACACGTCCGTTCCCATGAATGGCTGCAGAAAAGTGAGCCTTGCTTGGCTTGGTCATTGGCAAACCATGGCTCAGCACGGATGGGTACACTATCCAGTGAGGGATGAGTTGACGGACTAAGGATTAAGCAAACTATGGTTTGGTGAAATGTGTCAGCCCAGCCTGTTGACTTCCTTTTGGGCATCATTAAGAGTTCCTGATAGTTGTAGCCTCCACGTTGTGTGTCACGGTGGCTCAGTGTGGTTTCAAGCTCAGTTTCAGGGAAACCTGGAGGGTGTGTGCATGTGTTTTGTGTGTCACAAACGTGTGTGCTTTGGAAACAGAGAAAGGAAGCAGGAATCCCCAAGAGTTTGCTAACCTCTCCCCCTCCTAAGATAATTTTCCAAGGGATGATTGCAGAGGTGGGTTCCTCCCGGTTTGGACCGGTTCGCCCGAACCGGTAGTGACCCGCTGCTGACGTCATGATGATGTCACGGAGCCGATTTGGTCGGTGCCGGTCCGTGGACGCTGCCATATTTTTTTTGAATTTATTTTTTTTTGAATTTTTTTCCGCGGTTTTTTTCTTCTGCGCATGCGCAAAAGCTGAGTTTCCGGCACTGCGCATGCGTCGCCATCTTGTTTTCGGCTTTTTTTGGGGGGGGGTTATTTTTTTGCATGCGCACGCGCCCACGNATGACGCGCGGCCACGTGGTGCGAGAGGAAGCAAACGGGCAGCAAGGTAAGTTAGAACCCACCCCTGGATGATTGCTATTTTTGCAAAGAAGCAATGAAACAGGAGTTTGGGCCGAGTGCGTCTTCCCAATAACGTGTCCACATTTTTGCCTTACCTGGAGTTGTTGGAGTTGCTGACCAGCAGACGAGACCTTCCCCATTGGTTGTAAGATAAATTCATTTCTCCTTGCTTTTTGCATTGTTTTGGAAATTGAATTTATTGTTACATAGCCCAGAGGCACTTCAGTCTGATAAGCAGTATAAAAATCTGCTAAATAAAATAAAAACAAACATGGAAAGAATAAGCAGAAGATGGGCCAGACACAAGTGTGGTGGGCAGATGGAGAAATGTAGATGGAGAAATTTGCCAAATAAATAACAAAAATAAACATGGAAAGAACAGGGAGAAGGTGGCCTAGATATTGTGATGGGCAGTATGAAAATTTGCTAAATAAATAAAAATGTGGAGAGAGTGGGCAGAAGATACAACTGGACACACACAACTGAAGTGGGCAATGTAGAAATTTGATAAATAGATAAAACAGAATAAAACAGAATAGAATATTCTTTATTTGTGTGATTGGACACACAAGGAATTTATCTCCCAGTGTACATACAAGCAACAACGTAATAAATAAAACAAAACACACTTGTAAAAAAACACATTTATGGTAAAAAAGAAAGAAAATAAACATGGATAGGCGGCATAGGAATATTTTAAATACATAAAATAAAAATAAATGTGGAAAGAATAGGCAGAAGATGAGTTAAATACACATAAGTATGGTGGGCAGTGTAGAACTTTGATAAATAGATAAGAATAGAATAGAATAGAATAGAATATTCTTTATTGGCCAGCTGTGATTGGACACACAAGGAATTTATCTCCAGTGCCGAAACTCCCAGTGTGCATACAAGCAACAATGTAATAAATAAAACAAAACACACTTGTACAAAAAATACATTTATGGTAAAAAAAGAAAATAAACATGGAAAGAATAGGCACTGAAGTGTGATAGACGGTATAGAAATGTGTTAAATACATAAAATAAAAATAAATGTGGAAAGAATTGTGGTGGGCTGTGTAGAAATTTGGTAAATAGATAAAATGGAATAAAATAGATTATTTTTAATTGGCTAGGTGTGATTGGACACACAAGGAATTTGTCTCCGGTGCAGAAGCTCTCATTGTACATACAAGCAACAAAGTAATAAATAAAGCAAAACACACTTGTAAAAAAAAAATACATTTATTGTAAAAACAAATAAACATGGAAAGAATAGGCCAAAAAAATGGCATCTTTTCAGACTTGAAACCTACAGTCCAGCTGGCTTTTTGTCACCAGCTTTCAAATGAATCTTTGCTCTGTTTTATTTTAATTTTTTTTAAATAAACAAAGTTACATAAGTGCGAGCTGTTTTCTTGCTGTTTTCTTGCGTTTAGGTATTTGGTCTCCGCTCCTTGCTTCCCCCCCCCCAAGGCAATCTGAGCTTGGAAATGTTTTTGTTCTGGAAAAAAAAAAATCTGGGACTCTATCAGGGCAATTAATTTATCCTTGTAAAACATGGCTGACTTTTTTTTTCCCCTTCCTGCTTTGCAAGAGCCCATGGCGTCTGTGCCCCCTCAATTAACTTCCTCTCTCTCTCTCTCTCTCTCTCTCTCTCTCTCTCTCTCTCTCTCTCTCTCTCTCTGCTAGAAAGTTGCAAGGGGTGCCAAATTAAGAGGCTGGGAACGCCAACTTGTCTTTGCATGATTGATTGATTTTTAAAAGTGCCTGAGCAACAACATTCCCCTTCCAAATGCTTCTAACCGTGTTTTCCACACCTGGGTAAATTATGCAAGATTGGATAAAAGTGTATTTTTTTCCTCCCCTTTGGGTAAGGGACACACGAAACCCATCATCCATCACAACAGGAACACAAAAAGTGTAAAGGTCTTTTTGATAAGTTTCCCTAATGAAAGGGAAAACTTTGGGAAGCCCTGCCTTTTATTTTAATTTAATTTGCCAAGAAAATTTAAAAAGCAATGCCTTTTATTTTAATTGGCAAAGAAATTTTAAAAAGCAATGCCTTTTATTTTAATTGGCAAAGAAATTTTTAAAAGCAATACCTTTTATTTTATAAGTTGCAAAGAAATTTTAAAAAGCAATGCCTTTTATCTTATTTTAAGTTGCAAAGAATTTTTTTAAAAGCAATGCCTTCTATTTTAACTTGCAAAGAAATTTTAAAAAGCAATGTTAAGCTTTTATTTGGTTTCCTGATTTCTCGGCTGCGGATAATTCTGCCAAAGGGAGGGGGGAAATTGGCTTTCTCGGTGCTGTTTATGATCAGGGTAAATAAACCCCAGACTCCTCCCTTCCAGTTTTGTAAAGCCGATGATGCAATATTTCCTACTCCTTCTTCTTGCTTGCTTGCTTTTTTTCCCCCTCCCCTTAAATGGAATTTGTCCTGTATTTTCTTGCAGGTAAACAGTTCCAGTTTTCCTTGCGTTCAGTGCTTGCTCGCAGCCAGGCCTCAAACCTGTGGCGCGTTTTCCTTTCAAGGCTAAACTTGAAAGTTGTTTAGATCTGGCCGAGCACATGGATATAATTACTTCTGGATTATTATTATTATTATTTTTGCTTGCAAAACCCTTCCTATATGTTTCTGGTCACAAATTCCTGGGGAGGGGGAAACCCAGCAGGAAAAGAAATTCCGCATGCCTGTTATAGCTCCGTGGTATATTTTCCTGCATATGGCTGTGTTTAAAATGCCGTTCCGCAGAAGTTTTACACGGGATTTTTGGCAGGACAGAAAGAAAGAAGCAGCTGAAATATTTGTCCGTTTTGTGTTAGTGTTTCCACCGTCGGGGAACAAATATCGAGAAGTTTTATAAATAGAATCTGCCAGCAAGGGTTTCTGTTTTGGGGCCACAGGATCAAAGAATTGAAAACAAGGTTTCCTTCTCAAGGGCAAAATATATACTATACAGATAGTCCTCGACTTACGGCCACAATTGAGCCCAAACTTTCTGTTGTTAAGTGAGACATTTGTTAAGGGAGAGTTTCGCCCCATTTTAGCCACAGTTGTTAAGTGAATTCCTGCAGTTGAAGTCAATTCCCGCAGTTGATAAGTCAGTAACTTGGTCGTTAAGTGAATCTGGCTTCCCCATTGATTTTGCTTGTCGTGACCCCAGGACACATTGCAACCGTCATAAGTACATGCCAAGCCTCTGAATTTTGATCACATGGTCACAGGGATGCTAAAAAGGTCGTAACCGTGAACAACGGTCGTAAGTCGCTTTTTTTTTAGTGCCGTTGTGACTTTGAACGGTCACTAAATGAATTGTTGTAAGTTGAGGGCTAGCTGTATTTACTAGGGCCTAAATTAGGGTTTGCAGTACTGGTAGATCTTGGCTTGTTAAAGCAACCCGCCAGCCACGAGTTCGATTATAACTCTGGCTTAGAGAAGCTTGCAGGAAAAGCTAAATCACTGTTAAGAGTGATTGTGCAAGATAAATTCATGACCAGCTTCTGATCAATAAACCAGGTTAATGACCCAGAGCAAGAAAACTCTCAGAAGTTTTTTTGATTTGTGGCCAATCGCTTGCTCTTTGCCTGGCCTACCTCACAGGGTTGTTGGGGGAAAACTGGAGGAGAAAATATGCGTTGTCTCTTAACTCCTGGAGGAACTCAGATTTAATTCAATGAACCCTCTCTTCCATTTGTGCAAGCGGTTTTTTTTTTTTTTTTTTTTTTTTTTTTTTTTTTTTTTTTAAAAATTACTTTTTTTAGTTCTTCAGTTTTCTTCTATTGTTCTTGGTTTTTTTTTTTTAAAAGGGGTTTTTTTTTTTTTTTTTTTTTTTACAAATAAACACTTTTGGAAAAATTAATTCAGGTAGTCCTTGACTTACAGTGATTCTTTTAGGGACCATTCAAACTTAACAACTGCATTGAAAAAAAGGACTTACAATCAGTCCTCGCACTTACAACCATCGCAGCATTCCCACCCCCCCGGTCACGTGATCCATGTGTTTACAGTGGTTGCCGCATCCTTGAGTCACGTGACGCCTTTTGCGATCTCCCCGGCTGGCTACCAACAACAAGCAAATTCCGTGGAGGAAACCAGATTCGCTTAACGACCCTCCGATTCACTTAACAACGGCAGCGATTCGCTTAACCACGCGGCAGAAAGGTCACAAAATCAGGCACGGCTGGCTGAACCGAACGGCCTTGCTTAGCAAGGGAAATTTTGAAGTCAAGCACTATCTGTATTTGAAAATATTTAAAAGTCCCTGTGTTGTTATGGAAGAAATATCAGCCAATTATCTCCACGCCTGCAGAGAGCAGATATCAAAGGGTAGATCAGCTCCAGAAATATGCTCTAAGGAGACATTTAATCATCCTGATGCGAGTTTAATTATTAGCTCGGATTTTCCGGGCGGGTTTTTTGTTTGTTTTTTAGGAAATGCACTTTAAGTCTTCTTTTCTCTCTCTCTCTCTCTCTCTCTCTCTCTCTCTCTCTTTCTCTTCTCTGATTTCTCTCTCTCTCTCTCTCTCTCTCTCTCTGTCCCTTCTCTGATGGAGTTGTTATCCTTCCGCTGAGAAAAATCTCTGGAGTTAAGGAGTTGTGGTGTTTCTATATTCTCTCCTTCTGCTGTGTGTCGGAAAATATATAAACGGCCTGCCGAGTTTCTATTTCGCAGCGACATAAATCTCGGTCGGTAGGATTCAGGTTTCACAGCTGTGTTGTTGTCCGGGATTCTGTACATTTGCTTTTGCAAACGAGCAGAGCGAACAAAAAAAGAATAACAGAATGCGAAATTGCTCCAAGGAAGGCGCTGTAGTGAAAGCAACTTTTATGGTGAGCGGTTTCCTCGAGAACAGGAAGAAGAAGCGAGAGAAAGACAGCGATGGTGTCTCGAATCCTCTTCATTGATCTGAAATTCTCGTCCCTGGAGACCATTCAGACATGGAAACAGGCTTGTTTCCTTGGTGGAGTGAGCGAGGGCGGGATTCCTCCACACGTTGTTCATTTCGCACAACGTCAAGCTGCCGTTATGTTTACCCCAAAGTTTATTTTAGTTTTCTCGCTGCGAGATTTGAGATGGAGGCCACAGACGTTTGCAGCAAACCCAGATCAAGCCGGGTGATTTCTTGCTTCCAGAGTTAACAACGCACACACACATCTTAACAGCAAGCTTTTGTGGGTTGGAAGCCACAGACATTTGCAGCAAACCAAGGTCAGGTCCGAAGGAAGAGGGTACAGAGTGATGTTACGGTGTCTTGAAAAACTTGTTTTGTTTATTTATTTGGAGAATTGATATAGCCACCTACTCGCTCACAGCGACTCAGTCGGCTTACAAACAGTAAAAACACAAAATTAAAAAAAATTAAAAACGATAATAAATAATAACCCCCCCCACCCACCACAGTGATAGCACACAATTAAACAAGCCATTTCTTCGCACTCTGGGTTCCCCAAGCCCGCTGGCCAAACCATGTCTTTGGGGCCTTCCGGAAGACTGTCAAAATGGGAGCCATTCTAATCTCTGGGGGAATGATGTTCCAAAGGGAGGGAGCCACCAAGGAGAAGGCCCTTCTTCTGGGTCCCATCAGATGTATCTCCTTAGAGGACGGGACCCACAACGTTCCTTGCCTCCCCGCTCTAGTGGGTCAGGTGGATATGACTGGCAAGAGACGGTCCCTCAGATAACCTTGGTCCCAATTTCCATGCTCCTTTCCAATCAGTGTTACGAATTTTACAAAAATTGTGGCTGCAGCTTGGCTCGATGTCATACGAGCAGCTGCGATGCTTGGTTTGGAGAGAGGACCGTCTCAAGGTAGAGATGCTCAAAGCAAGCAGATAAACCATCTATATGGGGTGTTGTGGCTTTTAATTCTGTGTTGTTTCTATGCTTCATTTGAGTGGGGAAATTGCACTAAATGAAACCGGAAGTCTTTCACAAAAATAGTAGGTACGAGCAAGCAGGCTCCACAATAAGTTAACATTAAGATCCAAAATCTGATAACCTTGGTTTTTTAACCACAATTACTTGAATAAAGCATAACTTCCTGATTGCGCATAAGCCTGATACCATGACTTCCAAAACACCATAGGTAGATTCACACAGAAAGAAACCATTATTACACAATGTTTTAACCCTTTGGCTTGATTTTTAAGCTTGGTACCTCACAGTTCTCTTACCAACCTCATGTTAAGCAGGTCTACTCACAGGAAGCACCAAACTACGGTGGTTGGGTTTACAAGTCACACTAAATAGTGATGTGGTTTTGTTTTTGGTTTAGTGTGTCATGCTTTCTTCAACAAACCATAGTTAGAATAACAGAATTGGAAGGGACCTTGGAGGTCTTCTAGTCCAACCCCTTGCTCAGGCAGGAGACCCTATACCATTTCAAGCAAATGGTTGTTCAATCTCTTCTTGAAAACCTCCAGTGATGGAGCACCCACAACTTCTGGAGGCAAGCTGTTCCATTGATTCATTGTTCTCACTGTCAGGAAATTTCTCCTTAGTTCCAGGTTGCTTCTCTCCTTGATGAGTTTCCATCCATTGCTTCTTGTCCTGCCCCCAGGTTCTTTGGAGAATAGATTGAAACCCTCCCTCTTCTTTGTGGCAGTCCCCCATATATTGGAAGACTGTAAGAGCCGAGGTGGCGCAGTGGTTAGAGTGCAGTACTGCAGGCTACTTCAGCTGACTGCTAGCTGCAGTTTGGCGGTTCAAATCTCACCGGCTCAAGGTTGACTCAGCCTTCCATCCTTCCGAGGTGGGTAAAATGGGGACCCAGATTGTTGGGGGCAAGAGGCTGACTCTGTAAACCGCTTAGAGAGGGCTGTAAAAGCACTGTAAAGCGGTATATAAGTCTAAGTGCTATTGCTATTGCTATTGCCATCATGTCACCCCTAGTCCTTCTTTTCATTAAACTAGACAATTCCAGCAACTGTTCTTTATATGTTTTAGCCTCCAGTCCCCTGGTCATCTTTGTTTCTCTTCTCTGCACTTGTTCTAGAGTCATAGAGGTGTATTCTTCAACATAACAGAGCAGTTAGATACAGATACAGATACAGATACAGATCAACAGAGTTGGAAGGGACCTTGTAGGTCATCTAGTCCAACCCCCCCCCGACCAAGCAGGAAACCCTACACCAGTCGCTTCTTGAAAGCCTCCAGTGATGAAGCTCCCACAACTTCCAAAGGCAGCTTCTGTTCCATGGGTTGATTGTTCTCACTGTCAGAAAATTTCTCCTTATTTCCAGGTTGCATCTCTCCTTGATCAGTTTCCATCAGGGGGTTGGACTAGAGGACCTCCGAGATCCCTTCCAACTCTGTCATTCTATTCTATTATTTATTTATTTTTCTCGTACTAAAAACAGCCCAGTTTCTTTGTGGCAATATCTCCCCGTTCTTCTGAGTTAAATCCTTGATATTCCGTTCCTTCTGCTTCAAAATGAAGTTCCTGGAACCAGATTAAGAATTACGGTAGCCAACTAGGTTTCCTCCTCATGAACCAGGAAGATGGCACGATAGGAATCTGGTCTCTCCCTGATTCATTTCTTGGAAGGATAATAACACAAATTTTAATCATGCAAAGCAGCGTCTGCATCAAGGCAAGATTTCATCAAAACAGATGTTGTGATGTAATACCACAAGCTCCCCTCCCCTTACGGACAGACAGTCCTCGACTTACAACAGTTCATTTAGTGACCGTTCGAACTTACAACGCCACTGAAAAAAAGTGACTTGGGACCGATTTTCACTCTTACGACCGCTGCAAGTCACGTGATCAAAATTCAGAAGCTTGGCGACGGGTTCGTATATGATGGTTGCAGGGTCCCGGGGTCACGTGATCCCTTTTTGTGACCTTCTGACGAGCAAATTCAATGGGGAAGCTGGGTTCACTTAACGACTGTGTTACTAAGTTAACAACTGCAGGGATTCACTTAACGGCTGTGGCAAGAAAGGTGGTGAAACGGGGCAAAACTCACTTAACAAATTTCTTACAACTGTCTCGCTTAGCAACCTAAATTTTGACCCCCAATGTGGTTGTAAATCGAGGACTACCTGCATTCAGGATTCTGTAGCACAGAGAGAGAAATTCTTGGTTTGAGTTCGGTTGTCGGTCTCGGTCCAGTGGCCTTTTTAAGTTTGAAAGAATATGAGTTGCAGATAGACCTCGACTTACAACCGTTTCGTATAGTGACCGTTCAAAATTACAACAGCACTTTAAAAAAAGGGAGAGGGGACTTTTCCGCCCATCTTCAAGTTGCCCAGATTGGAAAACAAAAGTCCTACAAGCCTTTTGCAAGAAGAGAAAGCTTCCTTCGCATGTCCAGCTCAACCATTGGAGACTTCATGGACCCATTTTCCTGACAGAAAGATTGCCCCTGGTCAAGGACGCCTTTGTGGTTTGCAGTTTTCAAATCTCTTCCTCCCCTTTCACGGCGGCGAAAAAACTCCCGTGTCCTGCTTTCTATAAACAGAGAACCGGTGTACCCAGAAAAAAAGGCTCGCTTGATCTTTTTTAAACGGAAATGTTTATTAAAGTTTGTCGAGCGTGACAAAAGGAGAGAGCAGATGCAAAAGGCCTTCGGCATCGGCTGTGCAATGAAAAGCTTTCTTCCCCCCCCCCCCCAAAAAAAGAAGAAAAAAGATGGGGAGGGGCTTTAAGGGCTTTGTAAGTGTGGATTCCTCCACGGAGCAGAGCGCCTGGCAACCGAAGGAGGGATTTTGGGCCCTGGTAACTGCCTTTAAGCCTCTTCGCTCTCCGCCAATGGGAAGGGAGGGGATAAGTGGAAATCCTGCAGGAATTCGGACAAACGGATAGTTGCCAGGTTTTTAAGAAGAGACTAGACAACTCTTTGTCTGAAATGATATAGGGCTGTGATGGTGAACCTATGGCACGCGTGCCCGAAGTGGCATGCGGAGCCATGTCGCCTGGCAGGCGCAGTGTCGCCCGTTCCTCTTCCGGTTTTCTGGCGCGCATGCGCGCGTGACGATCAGCTGGCTTTCGTGCGTGCGGCAGTGCCGAAAACTGGAAGAGCTGGTCTTCCATTTTCCTGCGTGAGCATGTGATCGTCATGCGTGCATGCGTGCCAGAAACCCGGAAGACTAGCTGGCCGGCGCACATGTGCACGACACAAACCGGAAGTTCTTTTTCGGGGGGGTGCATGCGCCCTGGGCAGCTCCTCTTCCGGGTTGTGGCCCAGATGAGAGCGCGCGCAAAGCACACTCCCTTTTCAGTACTCTGTGCCGAAAAGGTTCGCCATCACTGATATAGGGTTTCCTGCCTAAGCAGGGGGTTGGACTAGAGGACCTCCAAGGTCCCTTCCAACTCTGTTATTTCTATTCCTTGTCTTACGACCACCACAGAGGCCAACCTTTCTGTTGCTAAGTGAGACCCTTGACTTTGGCCCGATTTGGTGACCTTTCAGGCCACCGTTGCTAAGTTAGTCACAGGGTTGTTAAACGAATCTGTCTTTCCCCATCGACAGCAGTTGTCAGAAGGTCGCAAAAGGGAATCACGTGACCCCCCCCCCGCCGGGATACCGCAATCGTCATAAATGTGAGTTAGTGGGAAAGGGTCTGAATTTTGATCGCCTGAGCAATGGGGATGCTGCAACGGTCATAAGTGCGAGAAAGGGTCATAGGCCGCTTGTTTCGGGTGCCGTCGTAACTTCGAATGGTCACTAAGCAAATGTTGTAAATGGAGGATTATTGCACACCTCTGATCTCCCTTACATTGACTGGCACAGTTCATTTTGGTCTACAGGTAGTCCTTGACTTATGACCGTTGCTTAGTGACTGCCTCAAAGCCACAACCTTTGTATTGTCTCTTCTTACTCCCGCAGGATTCAAAAAATAAATATCTAATATTTTGGGACATAACGGCCTGCTTGGGTATGTCCGAGCAAAAAAAGGATTTCCCATGTCATTCTCTCCTCCAAGTCTTCAGGCACTTTCACACTCCAGAAGAGCAAAATGCAGGTGGTTTTTTTTTCCCCCCCAGAACCCAGTTCATAAGGTAGCTTAATGGCAAAATCTCCCCCGGAAGAGTCATTGTGTTAGCATCTTTGCTGGATACACCAGACTGCTTTAATTGTTATGTAAATTACACTTGCTACGCCATCAACTTTCTTCTTAATGGGCCATTCATCACTGCAAAGTTTTCTCTCAAGGAGCCAGCTGCTGTTCCTCAGAAGTCTTCCCCCCCCCCGCTTAATATATATATATTATATATTATATATATATTATATATCCACATACATACCGGTACATACATACATACATACACAGTATGTCACAGAAGTGAGAACACCCCTTCACTTTTCGTAAAAATTTAAGTATATCTTTTCATGTGACAACACTG
>QLTV01002570.1:147474-160162 GCA_003457575.1 Thermophis baileyi
TATTAAAATATAAATAGATTTTTTTTTTAAATAGATAGCTACAAATATAAATTAATAGATATATAGATAGATAGATAGATAGATAGATAGATAGATAGATAGATAGATAGATAGATAGATAGATAGATAGATAGATAGATAGATGATAGAGAAATAGATGATGGATGGATGGATAGAGATAGATGATAGATAGATGATAGATAGGTAGAGAGAGAGAGAGATTAGATTTAGATATATATATAGAGAGAGAGAGAGAGGAGATATAGATAGATATAGATAGATATAGATAGATATAGATAGATTAGATATAGATATATAGATTATATATAGATAGATTATTCACACACACACACACACACACACACATATATACACAGAGAGATTAGATATAGATAGAGATGGATGGATGGATGGATGGATGTATAGATATAGATAGATAGATAGATAGATAGATAGATAGATAGATAGATAGATAGATAGATAGATAGATAGATAGAGTGAGTTACCAGGATGCAAATTAGTGTTAGTAAAATCTCACATTCACAAGCTCAGTCTGCTGGTCCAGGCCACGTTGCCAGGGGGATCACATGACCCCGGGACACATCAAGCGTCATAAATATGAGCCGGTTGCCAAGAATTTTGATCACGTGTCCGCGGGGATTCTGCAGCTGTCATAAGTGTGAAAAAAACTTGTCATAAGTTACTTTTCTCAGTGCCTCTGTAAGCTGATCAACATGACCCTGGCATACTGCAACCGTCATAAATACGAGTCAGCGGCCAAGCGTCTGGATTTTGATCACGTGACTACGGGGATGCTACACACTTTTCATAAGTGTGAAAAACTTTTTCACTTTTTTTTTCAGTGCCGTTGACACTTCGGTCACTAAATGAACTGTTGTAAGTCAGGGACTACCGGATAGCAAAGGAGCTGAAATCTAGCTAGTGGCTAACGTCATTGAAAGAATCTAGAGAAGAGGGAATAAAATGACTCATGATTCATCCCATTCTCCTCTCTGTTTAACTCTGTTTATTATTAATCATTGTTCAAACAGCCAAGTTGAGATTTATTGACACAGGAAGGTTGAGAGGAGAGCTCGGAAGGCAGCAGCCAAGCTCAACACCCCGTTCCCTTCTCAGGCTTGCCAAATAGCAGGTTCAGGGAGTCCTCGACTTATGACCACAATGGAGCCCAAGGTTTCCGTTGCTAAGCGAGACAGTTTGTTGAGTGAGTTTGGCCCGGTTTTGCTACCTTTCCTGCCGCGGTTGTGAAGTGAATCACTTCAGTCGTTAAATTAGCAACACGGTCGTTAAGTGAATCCGGTTTCCCCGTTGACTTTGCTTGTCAGAAGGTGGCACAAAGGGATCACGTGATCCTGGGACACTGCAACCATCATAAATACAAGTCAGTGGCCAAGCGTTTGAATTTTGATCATGTGACCACGGGGATGCTACAACAGTCCTAAGTGTGAAAAAAAGGTCATAAGTCACTTTTTTCAGTGCCTTTGTAACTTCAAACAGTTACTAAGTGAATGGTTGTAAGTTGAGGACTACCTTTATGGTCTTAGAAAAGTTTATGATGCTTCCTGAACTTGATGGTTTGCTGGCAGACATTTCATTACCCAAGTAGGTTACGTCATCAGGGCAAGGTGAGTTAGAAAACTCTGTGTGAAAACTCTGTGTGGTCACTATTAAAGGAGAATGAGAAGGAAGGAAGGAAGGAAGGAAGGAAGGAAGGAAGGAAGGAAGGAAGGAAGGAAGGAAGGAAGGAAGGTGCCCCCCCTTTTTTTGGTTTAATCTCTGACCTCTTTAGCCTTCTGCTTGTGCTCCAAGGATTTCATGTGCTCCACAAACTTGCGGGGAGTTTTGAAGTGACGGCTGCAAACGGTGCAGAAGGGACGGAGGAAGCGTTTGGCGGAGGGAGGGAGGGAGGGAAGGAAGGAAAGGAAGGGAGGGAGGGAGGGAGGGAGGGAGGGAGAGAGAGAGAGAGAGAAGATCCTTGGTGCTCTCTGAGCTTGATGGTTTACTTGCAGACGTTTCATTACCCGAACTAGGTAACACCATCAGTGCTAGTAAGGAGTAATGTTTGCTCTCAGTTTATATCCTGAATGAAATGTGATGCAAGCCGTATTTTGAAACCAGACACAACCACGCAATTGTTTCCCTTCTGGTTTCCTTGAGTTGCCATTGATGGAAAGGATACCAAGCTGCTGCCAAATTGCGATGGACGGCTGTCTTTGAAAAGGCTGTGATGAGCTTTGTTGAATCATCTAGCCGGAATGCAAATATTCCCACCTCTCGCGTTGTCGGATTGAAACGTTCCTCACTGTCGTTGGCTGCTGGGAACCGTGACAGTTGAATAGGAGACAAATCTTCTCACCCGCATGAAGTTCGGTGAGGAAGGTGGAGTTGAGGTGCACCATCCTCGTTTCCCCCTCCAACCCCCCCCCTTTGAAATCTGGCATGGAGGTTGTCCCATAACAGGACATTCTTCTCAACCGCATGAAGTTCGGTGAGGAAGGTAGAGTTGGGGTGCACCATCCTCGTTTTCTCCCCCCAAAAAACCCTCTTTGAAATCTGGCGTGGAGGTTTTGTCCCATAACAGGACAGTCTTCTCAACCGCATGAAGTTCGATGAAGAAAGTGGAGTTGAGGTGCACCATCCTCGTTTTCTCCCCCCCCCCAAAAAAAACCCTCTTTGAAATCTGGTGTGGAGGTTTTGTCCCATAACAGGACGCTGTTGAGCAAATTTGGCACTTCCTAAAAGTTGTACCCCGAGGGCACAATCGGAGCATAGCAAGCAGATATTCCAAAGAGGCGTCAACTTTGTGTGATCTTGTAGTACATTGCTGAGGACATCTGAGGAACCACCCAGTCAACGGTTAGGGCTGCGTTGTTTGTCGGATTTGTTTTGGGTATCTGGGGGTGGAAACGGGTTTGGGCTGGTTCTTCAAATAGATCTTGAGGGTTAATCTTTGTTGGGGACTTTGGTCTCACCAGGAAAGTTCTGAAGAAGGTATCTTCTTCTCCCGGTTCCTATCCTTTGGTTTTATGAAGCAGGCATTAATTGTGGCAAGTTTGTGGTGTGTAAGATACGAGATCCCAAGGGAGGAGCATGGGAGATTGATCAAAAAGTCAATAAGAGTTGAAATACTAAAAAGGGCAAGAAGAGATAATGGATAGATACAGAATACCTCTTAATATGGGATTTGTCTTACTAAAGATTAGAAAACAGCTAGAAATTAGAAACTGGGAAAATGTTAAGATGTATACTGTCATATGATATAAGTTACTATAATTATGTATATGTAAATGTTAGAAGTTGAAAGACAACTACTATGTATGCTTAAAGAGTAAAGGGTAAGAGATGATGGGTAGATACAGAATACTTCTTAATATGGGAATTGTATTAGGGATTTAAAAAAAAGAGGTAGAAAGTAGAAATTGGGGAAACACTACTATGCACACGGCTACAAAATATATTATAACTGCAATGTATTTGTAAGTTTTAGAAGTTGAAAGATTACTATCATGTATACCTAAACAGTATTAGTATTGTTATTAGTATTCTGTATAAAGTAAATTGACAGTACATACAATGTACTGTTCACTAAGCACTCATATATGTTAAAGAAAAAACCATAAATAAAATCATTTTTTTAAAAAAAGATCACTATTTCCCCGTGGGAACAGGTGCCGCACAATCCTTACATTCCTCAAGAGGACAAACAGGTTACCCACGAGTAAAGCAGTTGGGAAACTCTTGATGGAATGCAGAAACAACATTATTTGCACTTTTTCTTTGTCGTCCTCAATTTATGACCACCATTGGGGATCAAAATTCCAATGGTTAAACAAGAAGATTCTTTTATGAATCGTGCCTGATTTTACGACCTTTTGGCCAGGGTTGATAAGCAAATCATTGCGGTTGTTAAGTGAATCATGAAATCCTTAAGTGAATCCCAGCTTCCCTCATTGATGGAAGCCAGCTAGGAAAGTCACTAATGGTGATCACGTGATTCCAGGACGCTGCAGCCGTCATAAATACGTGCCAGTTGCCAAGCAACCAGGTTTTGGTCACGGGACCGGGGATTTTTGCAATGGTTATAAGTGCGAGGACCTCCACACTTTTTTTTTCTAGTTCTGTTATAAGTTGCTAAAACCAATGGTGGTAAGTTGAGGCCACCTATACTGGCGAGGAGAATAAAACAGAGAAAGGGGGAGAGGGAATTGCACCTGGTTGGCATGATAAATGAACCTGATTTCCCCTTTGATATATATATTTTTTTATATATAAGTATTGGGAAGTGGAGTTGAAATCAGATTGCTTCTATCTCTGGATTTTGAATTAAAGTCGTAGCACGTTGGAAAGATTGTGCTGTACTGCGGATCTTTGGCTGAAGTGGCATATAAGTGTACATCCTTCTCGCGAGATGGGCGCCGTGTAAATTTGATAAATAAATAAATGTGAGATAAAGCCGTCCTGCAAAGGCAAGGGGAAGATGGCCTGAACATTTGTTTGAAATGGTATATAGCCGTGATGGCGAACCTATGGCACGCGTGCCAGAAGTGGCACGCAGAGCCCTCTCTGTGGGCACATGCGCCGTCGCCAGCTGCTCTTCTGGTTTCCGGCGCGCATTGAAAACGGCCTAAAAAACGGCCTGAAAACGGCCCTGAAAACAGCCCAGAAAACAGCCTGGAAATGGCCCAAAAACAGCCAGAAATGACCCAAAACGGCCTGAAAACAGCCCAGAAAACGGCCTGGAAATGGCCCAAAAACAGCCAGAAATGACCCAAAACGGCCTGAAAACAGCCCAGAAAATGGCCTGGAAATGGCCCAAAAACAGCCGGAAAATGACCCAAAAACGGCCTGGAAACAGCCCAGAAAACGGCCTGGAAATGGGCCAAAAACAGCCGGAAAACGACCCCAAAACAGCCCAAAAACGACCCCAAAACGGCCTGAAAACAGCCCGAAAAATGGCCTGAAAATGGCCCTGAGAACAGCCCAGAAAACGGCCTGGAAACAGGCATGCACAATCCGGCCAGCTGGTCTTTGGGTTTCCGGTGCTCCGGCACGCGCACGTGCACTCACATGCACGTGCGTTCCGGTTTGGGCACTCGGTGCTGAAAAGGTTCGCCATCACTGATATATAGGCTTTCCTGCTTGAGGAGGGGGTTGGTCTAGAAGATCTCCAAGGTCCCTTCCAACACTGTTATTCTTTTAGTCTATAATCCCAGATCAATTAATCAGTGGACTGGCTTGCCTCTATAACAGCGGTTCTCAACCTGTGGGTCACGACCCCTTTGGGGGTCGAACGACCCTTTCACAGGGGTCGCCTAAGCGCGCGCTAGCCCACCATCTTGGTGACTGGCAACGCGCACGCGCAGGGAGGGGGAGGGGCGGGGGTCGCGGCATTAGGAAGGTTGAGAACCACTGCTCTATAAGGTCAGGGTGCTTCATCACTGAAGGCTTTCAAGAAGAGATTGGACAGCCATTTGTCTGAAATGGTATATAGCAGTGATGGCGAACCTACAGCACGCGAGCCGTTGCCCTAGCTCAGCTCCAGCATGCATGTGCGCACCGGCCAGCTGATTTTTGGCTCGCGCGGAGGTTCTGGGAGGGCATTTTCGGCCTCCAGGGGGGCGGGGGAGGACGTTTTCGCCCTCCCCAGGCTCCAAGAAAGCCTCTGGAGCCTGGGGAGGACGAAAAACGGGCCTACTGGGCCCACCGGAAGTCGGGAAATGGGGCAGCGGGGGAGTGTGTGTGTGCATGCATGCACAGGGGGCGGGGCAGCACGGGGGGGTCACGCGCACATGCACAGGGGGTGGGGAACATGGAGGCATTGAATTATGGGTGTGGGCACGCGCGCGCGTGCGCTTTCAGCATCCAAGGAAAAAAAGGTTTGCCATCACTGGTATATAGGGTTTCCTGCTTGAGCAGGGGGTTGGACTAGAAGACCTCCAAGGTTCCTTCCAACTCTGTTATTCCATTGTTAACTTGGGAGACTCAACCATCCAGAACCCCGAATCGTAGCTTATTCGTCTCGGCCTCCCCCCAAGAAGGAAGGAAGAAAGAAACGTTTTGCAGCTGAAGTTGTAGAAAAACAAAAGGGGTTCCCCCCCCCTTTTTTTTTTGGGAAAGCACAATCTTTTTTTAAAAAAAAAAATTTCCTTTTTAAAACAACGTCTTGTATTTCTTAACACTGATGTTCACTTGGGGAGGAAAAAAAGGTTGGCCACGCAGCCTTGTTATGACTTGTTCGGTTAAACAATGGGGTGGAATTGGAACGGGTGTCTGTGCAGGCTCTATTTCAGGAAAGGGGGGAGTTATTAAATATTTTTCTTCCCAGAGTCCAAGGCTGCTAAAAAAAATTTGGCGTGCTGGGGGGTGGAGGGGTGGAAATGGGGCAGTGAAGAAATATATTTCCATAGCCAAATGTGAAACTGGCAGCTTTTTCTAACCTCATTTTTGGTCTTTTAAGCTTCTTTTCCTCTACTTCACAATTGGAGAATGCGGTGCGTAATCAAGTACAGGTAGTCTTCGTCTTACGACGACGAGGGAGCCCAAAACGTCTGTCGCTAAGCGAGACGGGTGAAGTGGGTTTTGCCCCGTTTTACGACCTTCCTTGGCACAGTTGTTGAGTGAATCAGTGTGGTAGTTAAGTTAGTCACAAGGTTGTTGAGTGAATCTGACTTGATTTGACTGATGATGTTACCTAGTTGGGTCATGAAAAATCTGCGAGGAAACAACCAAGGTCAGAGAGCACCAAGGACCCCACAGTCGCCCTCCTCTTCTCTTCCATCCCACAAACCCCTTTCTCTTCTACCACTGATGATGTTACCTAGTTGGGTCATGAAACGTCTGTATGGAAGCAACCAAGGTCAGAGAGCACCAAGGACCCCACAGTCCTCCTCCTCTTCTTTTCCATCCCACAAACCCCTTTCTCTTCTAGCACTGATGATGTTACCTAGTTGGGTCATGAAACGTCTGCAAGGAAACAACCAAGGTCAGAGAGCACCAAGGACCCCACAGTCCTCCTCCTCTTCTCTTCCATCCCACAAACCCCTTTCTCTTCTACCACTGATGATGTTACCTAGTTGGGTCATGAAACGTCTGCAAGAAAACAACCAAGGACCCCACAGACAATCTTCTCTTAATGTGGTGTGTTGCGCTTGTAGCTTAGCATAGTTAGGAAAAATGTCCAGTTTTTTTCCAGGACGGGTGAGTTGCTATCTTCTGATCTCTAATCCAGTTCGGAGTGGAGACGTTTCTCCACTCGGGCAGAAGATTTGACCCCGGTATGTATTTTACTTTTCTTTTTTTTTTCTTTTTCTTTTTTTGTTGGATAACAGCAAGAGACGTCCCTGTCCTAAAGACCAGAGGATGGAAGGCATTCCACAAAAGAAAATTTTGGATAGAAGCAACCGATCGAAACAACTACCGCTCCACATATTCAAGTCTTCACAAAAAGAAAATCGCCAAGCAAAACACAAAGACGAATCTTTAGAACCAGTTCCAAGAAAGAGCGTGAAGTCACATCGTGCCTTAAGCTGTTTCAATATTTCCCATCCTAGTTGACAAGGGGCAGATCTTAAAACTGAGCGTGCGTACAACGGCTGTTTGCTAACAAGATTGTCCAGCTACAAATTGCGGTCTTAAAAAGCTGGAAGGGACTTCAGCATTTTGGATCATTTCTTCCAGCTAAAAAAGCTTTTAATGCTTCGTTTGAGGCCAGGAACAAATGTCATTTTTTTTTCCCCCTCCCAAATTGGCCAGAATGTTACAACTGGAATGCGAAAAATAAACAGCAATTGCATGCATTTCGTTTTGTTGGGTTTTTTTTTTCTTCCCGCACTGATGAGACGAATCTTCCTTGGAGCTATTAAATGTGTCCAGATGTCTTCTGCCATTATCAAGGCTGCAAATAACTCTCATTTATTCTAAGGGAGGTACAGTGAGATGCTATGATATTAATGCATGCTCAGAAAGCTGCTTCCCCTGGAAACCAGAAATATTTTTACTGGGAATTATAACCGGAAACTATACTAAAGAAATATACTACTTAATAATCCATATTTTCACAGCAGCTAGGGTCTGTTATGCACAAAAATGGGGAAAAAATGATATACCAAACGAAAGTGAAATTATAAGAAAAATTCTCGAATGCACCGAAATGGATAAAATGACTAAAGAACTGCAAAACAAGGAGGAAACGGAATATTACACAACTTGGAATAGGTTCTATGATTGGTTAAAAAATAGAAACTCGGAATCAGGAAATGCACGATAAATATACGGTGGATATATACATACATATATATATATATATAATTTGTATAAGTAAAATATTTGAATGTAAATAAATGTATATAGAAATTGATGATTAAATATGTATTATAAAATTCCATAAGAGAAATAGCACAAATACGTTAAAAAAGGCAACCCAGAAATTAGACATATATGGAGGAAAACTGAAACAAACCACAAATGTATTAGAAATGTTTAAACTAAATGACAAATGTAAGAAAAACCAATAGACTGATCTTGAGCTATAATATAATAGGAACTGCGTTTCCTATAAATGTGTGTTTGTATGTTTTGTAATGTCTATTTGTATATAATGAAAAATTAAAAAAAGAAAGAAAAGAAAGAAAGAAAGAAAAAGAAAGAAAGAAAGAAAGAAAGAAAGAAAGAAAGAAAGAAAGAAAGAAAGAAAGAAAGAAAGAAAGAAAGAAAGAAAGAGCTGCTTCCTGTGGTTGCCTGTAGGGAATGAAAATCTCCTCCGTGTGATTCATTTTGGGGTGTTTTTTTTAAATAAAATAAAACGTGGACTTTGGGAAAAAAAATTCTTTTTAAACCACAGCTAACCGAGGTAGATCAGTCAGAATCAAAAGTGCATTTATTTGTGCTTGGGAAAAGTGGAATACTGTATGGAATTACTTGAAAAGCCAAACCCAGATGGTCCTTGACTTCTGACCACAATTGAGGCCAAAATTTCTGTTGCTAAGCGAGACAGTCGTTAACTTGCGTTCTGCCCCGTCGTACGACTTTTTCTGCCACAGAAGTGCAGTTCTTAACATGGTTGTTAAGTGAATCTGGCTTCCCCGTGGACTTTGCTTGTTAGAAGGTCGCCAAAGGGAGATCACGTGACCCCGGGACACTACGGCCGTCATAAATAGGAGTCAGTCGTCAAGCGTCTGAATTTTGATGATGGGAGCACGAGGATGCTGCAACGGTCGTACGTGTGAAAAACGGTCATAAGTTTTTTTCAGTGCCGTTGTAACTTTGAACAGTCACTAAATGAACCGTTGTAAGTCAAGGACTTCTTGTAGGGTAGTAAGAAGCATTTGTGCTTGGAAAGAGTAGAGTATGGAATAATTTGATAGGCCAAATATTGAGTTAAGAGTGCAGCTTCAATTCCAGGGGTGTCTAAATTCTGGCATTTTGGTATGGGGAAAGAACAGCAGGATCCTTATTAAAAATTACTTTTTCACAGAATGGAATTAAAGATACAGGAAGTCCTGAGCTTACAACCATTTGTTTAGAGACCATTCAAAGTTTTTGACATCGCTGGAAAAAGTGACTGATGAACGATCCTCGCACTTATGACCACCGCAGAGTCCCTGCAATCACATGTCGGTCGCTTGGCACCTGGCATGGATTGATGATGGTTGCATCATGCCAACCATTGTTGTGCCAGTCGTAAGTGAGAGGACCGGTCCTAAGTCACTTTTTTAAAGGCCGTTGTAACTTCAAACGGTCACTGAACGAATGGTTATAAGTCGAAGACTATCTCTACTGTTTTCCTGGGACAGAATTTTCCCTTTCTCACAAAGATCGCAGCCTCTAAAACCCTAACCACAACATTAATTGAATTTGGAGTTTGCGGGAAACGTAGGCTGGTATTGATTTGCAACTGTCACAAAATCGAACCTAGCATTATTCAAGTTTGCATTAATTGCCACCTATCTGTGCCATGAAAGGCCCCCTGTTTGAACAAACCTCTTGTTATTCAAAGAGCAAGAACATTCCGGCTGATCCTTCAGAATTTTTCCAAAACTCTGCTCCATTTGGAAAGAAACTCCCTTTAGCCAAACTCGGTTTGAACACCGATAAAGGAAAATATTTGTAGCTCAGGGTTGAAATGAGAGGTCCTTGGTACTCTCTGGGCTTGGTTGTTTTATTGCAGACGTTTCATTACCCAACTAGGTAACATCATCAGTGCTACAAGGAAGAGGAAGAGGAGGATTGTGGACTCCTTAGTCCTCTCTGAACGTGGTTGTTTTATTGCAGATGTTTCATTACCCAACTAGATAACATCATCAGTGTTACCGTACAAGAGAGTGGAAAAGAAGGGGAAGGGGACAGCGGTGAAATCTACTTACCTTCCCTACCGGTCCGGAAGCGCTCGCTCCGTGCGTGCTTGCTTTGCTCGCGCGCGTGCGTGCGTGCTTTTTGACCCGCGCTCCGCTCGCGCACGGGCTTTTTCACCCTCTGCGCATGCGCAGAATGCTTTGCGCATGCGCAGAGGGTAAACAAGAAAATGGCGACAGACGGGTGGGCGGAGCCTCGTGCTGCTGTCACTACCGGTTCTCCGAACCACCGGCAGGCCGAACCGGTAGCATTTCACCCCTGGAAGAGGAGGATTGTGGGATCTCACCAGGCTCAAGGTTGACTCAGCCTTCCATCCTTCCGAGATCAGTAAAATGAGGACCCAGAATGTTGGGGGCAATATGCTGACTCTGTAAACCGCTTAGAGAGGGCTGGAAAGCACTGTGAAGCGGTATATAAGTCTAAGTGTTATTGCTATTGCTATCCTTGGTCCTCTCTGAACGTGGTTGTTTTATTGCAGACGTTTCATTACCCACCTAGGGGACATGATCAGTGCTAAAAGGGACTGAGGTTTGCAAAATTGAGCAAAGGGGTAGGAGGAGGAGAACTGAGGGGTCCTTGTTGCTCTCCGAGCGCCATTGTTTTCTTGCAGACGTTTCATGACTCAACTAGGTAACATCATCAGTGCACTGGGTGATGTTATCTAGTTTGGGTCATGAAACATCTGCAAGAAAGCTCAACCAAGCTCAAGAGGGCATCAAGGACCCCTCGGTTTGAGTAGGTAGACAAAAATGTCTACCTGACTTCAGGGGGAGAAAAAAATATACAATTTACATTCAATAATTGAACAGTAAAAACTGCAACAGTTTTATGATGGAGGGCCCAGAATCTTGGTCTGGGGGTATATGTCCTTTTTAGAAGACCCCCGTGCTTACTAACCAGGCTGATGGCCTAGAGACAACATCGCTGCATCCATCACGGAAATCCCTCCGTGTAAACAGAGCCTTGCAACGCACATATTTCCAAGCAACAGTAATGTTAAGATGTCGGGAGAATTTACAGTTTTGCTGTGATTTATGGAAGCCGTCCTCTTTACGGGGGCTTGCTTACAGGTCCCCGAAGCCCAGGGAGCTGTTTGAAAGCATAGTTATAAAAACAGAAAGAAAATAAGGGGGGGGAGCAAAATATGGAGGCACCATATTTTTTTTCCCCAGATTCCTTTCAGGGTTTTTTATATATATATATATTCCTTTTCCTCTCTTTTTTTATGGTGGTTCCCTTAAGTAAAGAAAAACGCTGCAGTTTTTTTATACTTCCTGCTCCTTGGTGTTTTTTTTAAAAAAAAAATACTGTTTTTCTTTTGCTTCCGTCCTTCCTTATTTGGGCTTTGCGTGCATTCCCGGGAGCAATAACTGAGTTTTACTGAAGGGATTCGCAAAAGAATTGCAGTACAGGTAGTCCTTGATTTACACCGGTCTGTTTAGTGACCGATCAAAGGTACAGCGGCACTGAAAAAAGTGACTTAGAACCGTTGTTTTACACTCATGAGCGTTGCAACGCAATCAACATTCAGACGCTTGGAAAGCTGGCTCATATTTATGACGGTCGCCGTGACCCGGGGGGTCGCGTGATCCCCTTTGGCGACCGTCTGACAAGCAAAGTCAACGGGGAAGCCGGATTCACTTAACAACTGTGTGACCAACTTAACAACTGCAGGGGTTCACTGAACCACCGTGGCCAGAGAGATCGTAAAATGGAGCAAAACTCACTTAAGAAATTTCTCACTTAGCAACACGATTTGGGGCTCAATTGTGGTTGTGTCGAGGACTACCACTGGTTTTATTTCGGATGCAGCCCTAGCTCTCTCCCCGATCATCTGATGAGCAGGAATCGCCTTGAGCGAAGGTAGATTCCTTGCCAAATAAATCAGAATTTTCTTTCTTTCTTTCTTTCTTTCTTTCTTTCTTTCTTTCTTTCTTTCTTTCTTTCTCTCTCTCTCTCTCTCTCTCTCTTCTTTTTCTTTCTTTTTCTTTCGTTCTTCCTTCCTTCCTTCTTCCTTCCTTCCTTTCTTTCTTTATTTCCTTCCCTTCCTTTTCTTTCTTTTTTCTTTCTTTCTCTTCCTTCCTTCCTTCTTTCTTTCTTTACCTTCCTTTGTTCTTTTTTTCTTTCTTCCTTCCTTCCTTCTCTTTCTTCCTTCCTTCTCTTTCTTCCTTCCTTCCTTCCTTCCTTCCTTCCTTCCTTTTCCTCCCTTCCCCTCCCTTCCCTTCCCTTCCCTTCCTCCCCCTTCCTTTCCACCCTCCCGCTTTTTAAAACCTCCCAGGTCACCCCCTACTCCTTTTTAAAATGGAAAAATAGATCT
>QLTV01002570.1:160363-186920 GCA_003457575.1 Thermophis baileyi
TTCTTTCTTTCTTTCGTTGTCTCTTCTGACCTGGTGGTTTGGAATCCAGATCTTGCTGGCTTTCATTTTTTGCATTCCAACAAAAGTGTTTTGCAGCCCGGGTTGCAAAAGTAGCTTGTTGCTTGGGGGAATAACAGGGACTTTGGGCGTAGAGGTTTGAAAGGAGAGGGGACCTGACCCAGGAAATAAGAAACCAGGATAGCCTGCTAATACAGCTAGTCCTCAACTTACGACCTCAGTGGAGCCCAAAATTTCCATTGCTAAGCGAGACATTGAAGTTACTTTTGTCCCATTTTATGATCTTTCTTGCCAAGTTAAGTGAATCACTGCAGTTAAGTTAATAACATGGTTGTTAAGTGAATCTGGTTTCCCCATGGATGTTGCTGGTCAGAAGGTCGCCAAAGGGGATCACCTGAACCCGGACGCTGCAACCGTCATCAGTGATGGGATTCAAAAATTTTTACTACCGGTTTTGTGGGCGTGGCTTGGTGGGCGTGGCTTGATGGGCCAGGCAGGGGAAGGATACTGTAAAATCCCCATTTCCTCCCGATCAGCTGGGACTCGGGAGGCAGAGAATAGATGGGGGCGGGGCCAGCCAGAGGTGGTATTTGCCGGTTCTCCGAACTACTCAAAATTTCCACTACCAGTTCTCCAAAACTGGTCAGAACCTGCTGAATCCCACCTCTGACCGTCATAAATATGAAGTAGTCACCAAGCATCCGAATTCACTTAACCGTGTTGCTCACTTAACAACTGGGGGGGGGGGGGAATCAATTAACAACCGTGGTCACTTAGCCACCGTGGCAAGAAAGATCGTAAAACGAGACCCAGTTCATTTAAGAACCGCATCGCTTAGCAATGGACATTTTGGGCTCCGTCATAAATCAATGGATGTGTCAAGTTTCAGGCTACGGTTTTGGGACCCAGGAGGGCATCCAGACCCTCAAGTTCTGCATTCTTTAAAATCCATGCCTGATGTTTAAACTCGGGTTTACGTGTCACACACTCAGCTGTGTCCGTTTTTCTTCCTTCTTCCCCCCCCCCCCCAGGTGTGTTATCCGGTTTCCAAGCACGGTCATCAAAATCCAGTTCACGTCCCTCTACCATCGAGAGGAGGCGAGAGAGGACACGGCATCTCCTCCACTCCGGCCACTCTACCCCCAGATCTCGCCGCTTAAGATCCACATTCCGGAGCCAGATTTGCAGAATATGGTCAGCCCCCTACCTTCTCCCACTGGCACTATCAGGTAAGCAGCGTGGTTCTCCAGCACAGGTGTGCCCATCGCCATGTCAACAAACGCCACTTCGCTTTTCCCCAAAATTCCCATTTCTCTTCTTATACGGGTAGTCCTACATTACATTACATTGATTGATTGATCGATTGATTGATTGATTGATTAGCCCTTAATTAGCCATATCAAAGGGCAGAGTTCCAGAAACAAATCATTATTAAAATTTGATAAAAGCTATTTAAAATGAAATTGGAATAAAATACAGTTTAAAATGAAAATGGAATAAAATACGATTTAAAATGAATTTGGAATAAAGTACAATTTAAAATGAAATTGGAATAAAATACGATCTAAAATGAAATTGGAATAAAATACAGTCTAAAATGAAACGAATAAAATACAATTTAAAATGAAATTGGAATAAAATACGATTTAAAATGAATTTGGAATAAAGTACAATTTAAAATGAAATTGGAATAAAATACGGTCTAAAATGAAACTGGAATAAAATACAGTCTAAAATGAAATTGGAATAAAATACAATAATTTAAGATGTAGATAAAATATGATAAAAATTATATTTCAGTGTCACCCCTACAATCTACCCCAATCAGTCTCACATGTGCAGATCTCAACCGGACCATTTTGCTTAAGTATTGTGCTGTGTTAAATGTTATTTTCAGATTCTGATCACACATAAGGCAAGTTGTTTTGATATGGGGATCCCAATGGGTCATCCGTTTGGTATACAGACCGAGGTACCTGTCTCTCACCTTCTTATACAGGCAGCAATCAAATACACCTGTACATGTATTGATTGATTATCCCTTCGGCCATATCGAAGTGCAGAGTTCCAGAAACAAATTATTACTAATAATTGTTGTTGTTGTTGTTGTTGTTGTGGGGAAATAGGAGGAGGAAGGAGTATCAAGTATGTTGCTGCCTTGAGTGATTTATAAAAATAATAAAGGCACGCTGTAAAATAATGACAATAATGATCGTGGACAACTTGAGTCAAAGCTCACGTGAAACAGAAGTTATAAAGCCACGAGTTCACCTTCTGCCACGCTTTTGTTAGAAGCCCTGGGTGGAACTATGGCGCTGAAGCTGGGAGGGGGAAGGTGTCTTTTTTTCTTTCTGCGGTGACTTCACTTTCTTCAGGAAGCAAATATCACGTGCCCCAAACAGTGATACGTTTTGCTCGACACACCCTAGAGCCAGTGTTGACAAAGGCAAGCTTCAGCTTGCTGGTCTTGATGGGAAACATGAGTCCTTTCCCAAGTTGGTGGAGAGAGACCCGAGATCTCCACCACAGAGACCAAGGATCCTGGGAAGTGTGAAGTCTCCTGTGAACTTAAGATGCTGGAGACCTGCTAGAGTGCAGGTCTCCAACCTTGGTGACTTTAAGCCTTGTGGACTTCAACTCCCAGAATTCCTCAGTCAGGGTCTCCAATCTTGGTCACTTTAAGCCTTGTGGACTTCAACTTCCAGAATTCCTCAGCCAAGGTCTCCAACCTTGGTGACTTTAAGCCTTGTGGACTTCAACTCCCAGAATTCCTCAGCCAAGGTCTCCAACCTTGGTGACTTTAAGCCTTGTGGACTTCAACTCCCAGAATTCCTCAGCCAGGGTCTCCAATCTTGGGTACTTTAAGCCTTGTGGACTTCAACTCCCAGCACTCCTCAGCCAAGGTCTCCAACTTTGGTGACTTTAAGACTTGTGGACTTCAAATCCCAGAATTCCTCAGCCAGGGTCTCAACTTGGCCACTTTAAGCCTTTCGGACTTCAGCTCCCAGGATTCCTCAGCCAAGGTCTCCAACCTTAGCAACTTTAAGACTGGTGGACTTCCAGAATTCCTCAGCCAGGGTCTCAACTTGGCCACTTTAAGCCTTTTGGACTTCAACTCCCAGGATTCCTCAGCCAAGGTCTCCAACCTTGGCATTTTTAAGACTGGTGGACTTCAACTCCCAGGATTCCTCAGCCAAGGTCTCCAACCTTGGCATCTTTAAGACTGGTGGACTTCAACTCCCAGAATTCCTCAGCCAGGGTCTCCAACCTTGGCTACTTGTGGACTTCAACTCCCAGAATCCCTCAGCGAGGAATTCTGGGAATTGAAATCCACAAGTCTTAAAGTTGCCAAGGATGGAGGCCCCTGCTCTAGAGGCTGAGAGTGGACCACATTTGGCTGCATCGGCTGTATTCCACTTGATGCTCTGTTAGATGGGCTGGAATTAACAGTTTTGAGACTTTTCTTACCTGGGTCACCCAAGCAGGTGGCTTCACCTGATCTGATAGCATCCACCCTCTCCTTTTTGGTCCAGGTGGGACACAGCAAAGAGGAAAATGGGTGGGCAAAATAGGTCACTGCTAACCCCCTATCTTTGCTGCTGTTTTGACTCGTGATGAAAAGGAGGGGAGGGGTTTTTTGATGGTTGCCTTGAGTTGATCTCTGAGCATCCTTTTGAGCAAAAGAGGGTTAAGATGGAGGTGGGTCAGAGCAGCCCCCAACTCTTTTATGGTCTCATACTGAGTCTTAGTACAAGATTTCACTTTCTCCCTTCCTTCCTTCCTCCCTCCCTCCCTCCCTTCCTTCCCTTCCCTGCCTTTCCCCTCTTTTTCCTTCCTTCCTTCTCTCTCTACTCCCTCCCTTCCTCCCTCTCTACTCCTCCGCCTCCTTCCTTCCTTCCTTCCTTCCTTCCTCCCTCCCTCCCTCCCTCCCTCCCCTCCCTCCTTCCTTCCTTCCTCCCTCCCTCCCTCCCTCCCTCCCGTCCTTCCTTCCTTCCTTCCTTCCTTCCTTCCTTCCTTCCTTCTTCTCTACCCCTCCACTTCTTCCTTAATCCTTCCTTCCTCTCATTTTTCTTTTCCTTTCCTTCCCCCCCCCCCTCTGTTCTGTCCTCCCTCCCAAAGAAGGAGAAGTTTAAGCTTGGACATTGCCCTCGTTCTATAAGTCACTCAACGCTTTTCAACTTCCGCTGAGGTGGTAACAAAACTCCAATTTTTATTTTATTTTATTTATTTATTTTGTCAAGCGTGTATATGATTACAGACAAAGTATAAACATGATTGTGAATATATAAGAAGTACAAGCATGGTTACGAGTACATGATATTTTACGAATACATGGGGACGTTAATATTATGCTCAGAGGTTCTGCTAGGGCAGTGGAAAGTTTTTTAAGAAGTAGGCACATAGTCCAACTGGTCCAATGGATATTTTTTAAATATCTGTCTAAACAATGGATTTTTTTTAAAATATCTTTCTAAACAGAGTGCACAAGAGCCCCTCCGGTTTTTCTCCTTCCCTGAATCCTTCCTTCCTTCCTTCTTCTTTCCATTCCCTTTTAGTTCCTTGGCTGCGCTGAGTTGGGATTTAGCGCTGTAGCCCCGCAAGGGGGAAGCCGGTGCCAAACAGAGCCTCCGTATTCCAAGGCACTCTACCTTAGCGCACCAGACCTTTTATGTGTATGTGCAAACGAGGGGTGGGTGGGATGGGAGACCCCCGTTGGTCCAAGAGGCTTGTTTCTCGAGCCTGCCAGGCTTGTTTTGAGGAATGCCAACCATCCTGGCGAGAAGGCGGAGGGGAAAAAAAAAGTTAAGTTTTCTCTCCGGGTTCCTCCCCCTCCTGGTGATGCTGGGAAGCTGTTCTCATGAGATCAGCTTTCCTCTCCTTCCCTGTCCCCCCCCCTCCCCATCCCATCCCACCCCTTTTGGCACCATTCGCTTACCTAATTTGGTGCGCCCTCGCCCTGCGTCTTCCTGATTGGTCCCCGGGAAAGTTTTCCAGCAAAGATCCTTTCCTTTTTGGAAACCAGAGACCGCGCCTCCCTGTTTTCCCCGTTGGCAGACACTTCCCAACTGTTATTATTATTATTATTATTCCTTCTTTTTTTTCCTCGTTTGTTTGGCTTAAGCTAAGTGGCAGCATTTACCAGAATACGACAGAGACTGGTTAAAACAAACCTTGTTAGGCCATGCCTGTTCTGCTTCTCTGTGGTTTTTTGTCATTGGGCTCTTGCAAGCCTCCCCCCCCCCCCCCGTAACTTTCTTTTTGAAAATGCTGGGAAGTTTTCCTCCGTTTTGTCTTGTTTATCCAAAGACGATCCTCACCGTCTTGGTTTCCAAGGAAACACAGTTTAAATTAGTTCCCTTCAAGGGAAGCCAATCTGCACCACGACAAAATTGTGTACAAAAGTTTTGCAATTCTCTTTGAGTTTTTGTTCTGGGGAAATTTTAATCCAAACTGGGGTCTGGAGAACATCAATCTATCTAATGGAAGTTCTCAAGGCAGAGTCAGTCCTAAAGTGGAGATGGCGGATTGTGTCCCATCTCAGAGAGTGATGGGTTCGGATTACGCCTAACCTTCCCGGACAGGAATTTTGCATTCTTTGTTCATTTCCTTTTCTTGTTTTCTCTCCTCCTTTCCAACACTGTATAAATAATCCTCAATTTACAACAGTTCGTTTAGTGACTGTTCAAACTTAACCATGAAAAAAGTGACTTATGACCATTTTCCACGCTTATGACCGTTACAGCCTCCCCGTGGTCATGGGATCCCCTTTTGTGACCTTCTACCAAGCAAAGTCAATGGGGAAACCAGATTCACTTAACAACCGTATTAAGAACTGCAGTGATTCACTTAACAACTGTGGCAAGGAAGGTCATAAAATGGGACAAAACTCACTGAACAAATGTCTCGCTTAGCAACATAAATTTTGGGCTCAATTGTGATAATTAGTGGAGGTCTACCTGTACTCTTTAGAAATAAATTTAAGTACTTAAAGTCTGACATTCTACTCTTTAAAGGTCATTTAAAATCAAAAGTATGGTGGTGGAGAGGTTTTTTATTAGAATTATGCCCTGTTTAGCAAAACCTACCAACTTTAGCAGTTTTAACTCCGTGACGTGAAAATGAAGCTGTTGCTTTTAAAACTTCCTCTTCTCCCACCCACCCCTCTGGGTTCCCCCCCCCCCTTAAGCCCTTTGCTTAAATCTTAAATTGCTGTTTGCCCACGTTAAAGGCTAGGCAATAATAATTAGATTTTTCTCCAGTCCTTGAGCAAGTTGGCTTTGTACAGGCTAACCTTTGTTTTGAATTTGGATTTGTCAAACAACAGGAATATAAAAAAAAAGAAAGTTTATGTGTTGGTATTTTGTGTTTTGTTTACCTCTTTGCAGAACACAGAGGGAAGGGAAACAGCTCTTGGCTGGGTGTAAAATGCCAGGAGAAACATCCTGCAGTGAGATCATGCTTTGTCTGCAAACTGCCAAAATAGAAAATGGTGACAAGCCAAGATTTTACAGAAAATGTAAAGCAGGAACGTTGGGGTGTACAGCTTTAGAGGCAGGGTGTTAATAAGGCCTTCGAGGTTTAAAAAAAAACTTGAAATGCAAGTTGGTGGATTTCTTCCTGTTTTGTCCAGGAGCTTGTTTTACCTTTGTGAGCAAACCCGAAAGGTTAGGATAGGTTGCAAACCATTTAAAGCTGCAGATTTTAAATGTTTCGTGTTTTTAACCACGGTCTTGTTTTTTAAAATAATAATAATAATAATAATAATGCAGAAGAAAAACAGTTCCGTTAGAAACAGATTGAGATTGAGGACATGATTTACAGGCAGGTTGGCATGCCTTTTTATGGGACAAGCATAAAAAGACACATTTATACTTCTATCGACACCAAATAAGAGAAGCGCTAATATGGACATGGGGAAAGGTTAAAAAGAAATATTATACAAAATTGCCAAATTGGGTTTTGCCAATGGAGGCAACGATATATCCGAATACATTAGATAAAAAAAGATGGTAAGATATAAAGAATTACTAAATAGCCAGGGGAAACTTAAATCAAATCAAGAACTAAAAGAACAGGGTATAATCATAGATTGGTGGCCATATTTACAGACACAATCTAGATATAGAAAGGTTATGGAAGAATATGGAATTCAAGGGACACCACAACAATTACATACAGACACTTATTGGAAGTAGAAATGGGAGAGGAAATTGTAAAAGGTTCAATGATTGCATGGGCACAGAACATAGGCCGTAATATAAATTTAGAGGAATGGGAAAAAATATGGAACAAGAACTGTAAATTAACATTATCGACTGCATTCAAAGAAAATCAATATAAAATGCTTTATAGGTGGGATTTAACACCGGCAAGATTGGCAAAAATGTATACAAATATGAAACCAGATTGCTGGAAATGTAAAAGTAAGGATGGAACGTTTTATCATATGTGGTGGCAATGCCCCAAAGCGAAGAAATATTGGGAACAGATAAGGAGATGGCTACAGGAAATAATAGGAGAACAAATAGAATATAAAGCTGAATTATTTTTATTAGGAATAATTAACCAAAAGATGAAGAAAGAACTCAAAAGATAAAGAAACCACTCCAATACATCATTTTACACATAGTAACCGCAGCAAGAATTGTTTACGCTCAGTGTTGGAAACTTGAAAATATACCAAACAATGAAAGGATCATACATAAGATACTGGAATGTGCTGAGATGTATAAGCTCACATTAGAAAGGAAAGGAAAGGAAGAAACAGAATTTTATGAGGTGTGGAATAAATTGTATAATTGGTTAGAACAGAGAAATAAAGATGTATAGAAATAAATGTAAATAACTATGAGATATATGACACAGTACTGTTAAAAATGTTTATTGATATGGAAATTGGAAAAATGAAAAAAAAGAAGAAAGAAACAGATTGAGATAAAAATAACTTGCAAAAAAAAAAAAAGGGTGAAAATTGCATGCCGAAAAGAAAGCCCACCCAGTTAGAAATAAATTAAAGTTATATGTATGTTTTTCCTTGTAGTGAACTTTTGTTTGTAAGTGAAAATGTCTAAAAAATGATGTTTCCATTGTGGGGATAAGTTCAGTTTGGATGTAAGACATTGAAGGACTTGTCTTCTCGTACATAAACTTGGCTGTGTTTTTAAAGAGATTCTTTCACGCTTCATCTTGTGCCCTCACATCTGATTTTCAGCAGCTTAGCAACTCAGTAAGAGATTTCTTAGCGGTAGCCCCCGAAAAATTAATAATTTCTTCTCTCTTTCAATTCCTAATTAGACTGCTGGAGTGGACAATTTTCAGTTTTGTGTGGGGTTTTTTTCCATTCTGATTCTTATGTAACTTTATCAACATCAAAAATGTGGGAGTTTTCTCAAGGGGGGGGGGAATGCCCGGAAAAACGGAATCAGTAATAATCATAGGGGTTTTTTTTGCAGCTCCCCTCACTGATTTGTGTTGATTTTGCTATTTGAAAAACATAAAATGCTTTATGTAAACGCCTTAGCATGCTCATAAAATTACCCCGTTTAGTATATTTATTAAATGTAAACATGTAGTTTAACCAGAAAGAAGAAACCAGCCATCCTTACGATCATAAAATAGAGTTATTTCTTCTGGCCTTCAGCTGTTCATATTTTTAGAGAGGGAAAAAAAACTGGAATAGACAGGGAAAAATAAGATTCATGATTTGAAGGTTTGGCTGTTGGGCGTAATGTGTTCACTCTTAATTTCTGCTTCTGAAATTTCATTCTTAGCTTTCTGAATCTGAAAAACTTTGCTTGGGTTGATCGAAATTATTCGTTCAGATGTTCCTCTTCTTGTTAGAAAAACTGTGATTTTCTGTTGCTGAAACTAAAGAAAACACTTTCTAAAGCATGCCTTACAAGTCCTTTTATGTGGCATTTGTCTCTAACTAGCTGACAAGCCACAGACAACAAGTACAAAGCCATACAATTATTATTTTTTAAATAAACAGAAATGATCAATCTCTCAACACGATCTACCAATCTGTCGATGCAATCCACACAGATAATAGAATAAATGATAAAAACCTAGGCCCGTTTCTCGCCACAAATATTCATCATGAATGTGGATATCTTATCACCCTGCCGGCTTGAAGAGGTGTGGACCTCAACTCCCAGAATTCCCCAGCCAGCAGGTTGCTGAGGAATTCTGGGAGTTGAAGTCCAAACATGCTGACTGGGGAATGCTGTAGGCTTTATCTAGCTATCTTATCTATCTAGAAACCAGCCATCTCCCTCATTGAGCAAGGGTTGAAGTCCACCCATGTTGACTGGGGAATTTAGGGGTTGAAGTCCACACATCAAGTTGCTAAGGCTGAAAAGCCCTGATTGAAATTCAGACTTTTTGATCCAATGAATAAAGGGAGCAGATGACAAGCCTAAGGTAGGCTTGATCTCTGACGTGAAATGAGGTCCAGTCCAGTTAATACTTGGATGGCAGGTCATTCCAGGAATCTAGGGCTCTTGGTCAAACCAGGACATTGAGTAACCATCTCCAACCCAGCATTGGTAAATCATTTCTGTAAGTAAGGTTCTACATTTAGGCAAGAAAAACAAAATGCACAGGTACAGTATAGGTGGCACCTGGCTCAATAGTATTAACTGTGAGAGGGATCTTGGAGTCCTAGTGGACAACCATTTAAATAGGAGCCAGCAGTGTGCAGCAGCTGCCAAAAAAGCCAACACAGTTCTAGGCTGCATTAACAGAGGGATAGAATCAAGATCATGTGAAGTATTAATGCCACTTTATAAGGCCTTGGTAAGGCCACACTTGGAATACTGCATCCAGTTTTGGTCGTCATGATGTAAAAAAAGTGGAGACTCGAGAAAGAGTGCAGAGAAGAACAACAAAGATGATTAGGGGCTTGGAAGCTAAAACAAATGNATATATCTTCTGCAAAAACTCTGCATTGGCGACAGGAAGGGCATCCGGCCAGTAAACACTCAGCTCCATTCAGCTGTCCCGACTCCATCCCACAAGGGATTAACGGGGTCATTAAACGATGAACAACAAAAACAACAACAACAACAATGGTTGCAGGAATTGGGTAAGTCTAGTTTAAGGAAAAGAAGGACTTGGGGTGACATGATAGCAGTCTTCCAATATTTGAGGGGCGGCCCCAAAGAAGAGGGAGTCAAGCCATTCTCCAAAGCACCTGAGGGTAGGACAAGAAGCAATGGGTGAAAACTAATCAAGGAGAGAAGCAACCTGGAATTAAGGAGAAACTTCCTAACTGCGAGGGCAATTAATCAGTGCAACAACTTGCCTCCAGAAGTTGTAAATGCTCCAACACTGGAAGTTTTTAAGAAGATATTGGATAACCATTTGTCTGAAGGGGTGTAGAGTTTCCTGCCTGAGCAGGGGGTTGGACTAGAAGACCTCCCAAGATCCCTTCCAACTCTGTTATTCCTATGAGTTATGGATGGACACAATCATCCAGACTCCAGTCTACCTTGAACTAACAAGGTTTCTTAAATTTGTCACATCTTGGCTTAGGTGAGCCTGCATTCCTCTATCTCCCACCACCTTTTGAGGAACCATTAATTCAACAGTTGTGGTCCTGTTGCTTGAATTCAGCATCTCCAAAATCTCTCTCTCCACTTTTATCTATAGCACTCCGACCAATCAAACCAAGGTACAAAATTGGAAATCCAGAAAAACAAAACCAGGCACCAGGAAGGATGAGAAAGAGCGCACCAACTGCTTTCTGCAAGCTGTAGAAAACTACCTAGAAAGCTGGCAGCAGCCTTGGGTTTCACAAGTCACGTCTTGCAGAAAAGACCATCTGGCAGGTTGTGAGGTAACTCCTTTGGTGGAGCACAAACGACCAAGAATGCTTTTCCTTCCAAGAAGTTCTCGTGATGCCATTCAAGAAATGCCTCAGGGAAAAAAGATAACTCTACTTCGTTCCTGGCCAGGTAGTAAGAGATGAGGAAGTGGTTTTTCTCACCTCTTTTCCTGCCTGACTTTACGATAATTTACCTCTTCCTTAAAAGAGACCAGATTCGAGTTTATGACCATTTTTAACTATGGTTGTTAAGCATCACGGCCATTAAGAAAATCATGTGGTTGTTGAACAAACCATGTTGTTGTGGCCCACCAGTGACCCGTGCAGCTGGTTGCGGACTCTGACAGCGAAGAGGCTATTGTGGTGATGCGCCGGCGGCCTGTGTAGCTGGTACCCGAGTCGGACAGTGAGGAGGTTGGTGTGGAGTCGGTGCCAGAGGCAGAGATGCAGCCAGGGCCTTCAGAACCTCCAGAGGCTCCCATCAGTGACGAGGAAGAAGTGGAGGAGCCTATTCTGCATGGGCACGCAGAGCTGTCAAGAGGCAAGAATGGTTACTCAGGAGGAGGTCTCCTTGGGAGTAAGGCTTTGGGCTAATTGGCCATGCCCTTAGCCTATTTAAGTAGTGACCACACTCAACCACATTGCAGGAAACAACTCCGTTCAATCCACGTATTGCTTTGGTTTTCCTGTTCAGCTCTTGATTCAAATCGGCATTACTTTTCCTGTTCATAGTTCTGGGCTTTCTGCCAACTTCAGTAAGTCAACTACCGTAAGCACTGCTCTTATCTGCAAGCTTGTTTCTTCAGAAGTGAGACAATTATCTCTTGAACTCTTGCTGGCTGTTAATGAAGTTAAATTAACAGCCAGTGTTCGAAAAAAGACTGCTTTAAATGTATGTTTATTTAAAACGGCTACTAAGACGTTAATTAGTAGACCTTCAGTAGTAAACCAACAGTGTGTTCGATGTTTGTGTGTGTTGCATTCTTGGTGGTTGGTAGCTGGGGCAGAACACATGTGGTCTTAAGCTGGTGAGCTTCTGTCCAAGCACCCAAACTGTAGTGGCGTGGCGTGGAGTGGCAGTCATAACTTCAAGGACCGGTCGTAAGTAATTTTTCCTGAGTCCATCGTAACTTGGAACAGTCCCTAAGTGACCGGTTGTAAGTTGAGAACTACCTGTAGGACAGGCAAGGACTGACATGGAATTTCTTCTCTGGTGTTTTGTGGTCGGATCTGTGCTTTTGAGACAAGGGCATTGTTTTGTCTCCATAGATGGGCATGGTTGTTTCTGCCCACTCTGTTGGGTTATGCAAGATGTGTGAAGATCTTCTGTTTCTCATAATAGGGAGCTAAATCCAGAGCTCCCTTAATTGGGAACAGACATCTTGTAGGGAAGACGCCCAGCACTGGTATGGTGTAAAAAGCTTCTTATTGGCAAAGCCCATTGAGATCCTTCACCATTCAGAAGTCCAGTCAACTTCCAGAAAACTCTTATCAGGATGGCTGAGAATCTTCATCCACCTTTAACCATTTGGGGATTGCATTTTGCACCCGCCGGCTGGGGAATTCTAGGAGTCGAAGTCCAACTATCTAGTGACCAAGTTGGAGAAACACTAGGCCAGGGGTGTCAAACTCAAGGCCCGGGGGCCAGACCCAGCCTGCGGGGTGCTTAGATCTGGCCCGCGGGGCCACCCTGGAAATAGTAAAGGACAGGCCCATGGTGCCTCTGCCAGCGAAAACGCTCCATTTTCGCTGGCAGAGAGTTGCAGGAGGCCATCCCAGCCGAAAACGGAGCTCAGGAGCCTGTTTTCACTGGAAGAGCACTCGGGCCACCACAGGCGCCCCCCGACACAAGTGACATCATGTTGGCCACGTCCACCCTGGCCCCCCGAGGTCAAACACAACCCTGATGCGGCCCTCAATGAATTCGAGTTTGACACCCCTGCACTAGGCTCTGCAAGAGCCGAGGTGGCGCAGTGGTTAGAGTGCAGCACTGCAGGCTACTTCAGCTGACTGCTAGCTGCAGTTCGGCGGTTCAAATCTCACCAGCTCAAGGTTGACTCAGCCTTCCATCCTTCCGAGGTGGGTAAAATGAGGACTCAGATTGTTGGGGGCAATATGCTGACTCTGTGAACCGCTTAGAGAGGGCTGTAAAGCACTGTGAAGCAGTATATAAGTCTAACTGCTATTGCTAATTTCATTGAGGACCACATCCGGGTTGTGTTTGACCTCGGGGGGGCCGGGGTGGGTGTGGCCAGGGTGGGCATGGCCAGCTCAACATCACTCATGTCGGGGGCGCCTGTGGTGGCTTGAGCGCTCTGCCAGGGAAAACGGAGCTCCGTTTTCGCTGGCAGATCTAAGCACCCCGCATCCGGCCCGTTGGCCTTGAGTTTGACACCCCTGCTCCCTAGACCATAGAGATGGCCATCTGTCAGAGATTCTCTAATACAGTATATCTCAACTTTGGCAACTTTAAGATGAGTGGACTTCAACTCCCAGAATTCCCCAGCCAGCATGGGGAATTGGCAAAGATTTTTCTTTATTATTTTTATTGGGGTTTTTTTTTTCACCTATTCACATTGTTTGTACTTTCTTTCACTTCTTGTATGTGCTTTAGATTGGGGTGTCCAACCTTGGCAAACTTTTAAGACCAGTGGACTTCAACTCCCAGAATTCCCTAGCCAGCATGGGAGTTGACGTCCACCCATCTTAAAGTTGCTAAAGTTGAAAAACACGCTTAGACTTAAACTTATATTGTCACTTTGAATGTACACTAATCGGCATACATTAAAATGAAATTTCATCGCATGCAGCTTCTATGCATTGTCCGGGCATGCCCAGGAAAGTTCTAACTGGCTAGGGAATCCTGGGAGTTGTAGTCCACCCGTCTTAAAGTCGCCAAGGTTGAAAAACACTGTGTTAGCCCATGAAGAAAAGATTCAGATCTGCATAAAATCTTGGTAGCCGCTGTCGCCATTCCGCTCTCCGAACGGCAGGGTGTGTGTTGCGTTGAAGGCAGTGCAGCCACAATGGGTCAGAGACGCCATCCTGAGCAGATCCTGACTTGGCTACAGCGCAGAAGACTGCAGACAGTCTATCGAGGGAAACCCTTTCCGGGTGTGGCTGTCTGTATCTGCTCCACACATTTTGAGGTTCTGGGGCAACATTTTTGGAGCCTCTCCTTTTGAAGGGTTGGGGTTCACCAGCTTATTTTAGATGGACCCCCCCCTCTTTTTAAACATTTTAAAAAAAACAACCTGAGGCTAGAAAAGGTTGCAGCTTTGAGAAGACCTTTTCCCTATCTTGGTCTCCTTTTTCCCTGGAGTTTTCTATTCTGCTCGGTATAATTTTGCAAACCGTTCCGTGAACCTCCTCCTTCTTCTTCAGAGAAAGGAACCTGGTTAAGCTTGTGTGCTGGGTACCCCATTACAGATAATTCTCAACTTTCAACCACGATTTGGAACCAAAATTTTTGTTGCTAAGCGAGGCACTTATTAAGTGAGCGGTGCCTGATTTATGTGACCTTTTTTAAATCACGGTTGTTAAGCGAATCACTGCAGTTGAGTGAACCGTGCAGCCCTTAAATGAATCCAACTTTCCCCATTGACTTCGCTTCTTGGGAGCTGGCTGGGAAGATCACAAATAGAAAATAGAATAACAGAGTTGGAAGGGACCTTGGAGGTCTTCTAGTCCAACCCCTTGCTTAGGCAGGAAACCCTACACCAGTTCAGACAAATGGTTATCCAGGGATTCTGCAACCCTCCTAACTACATGCCAGTCGCTATGGTCCTAAATTTGGATCACCGAAATGGTCAAGATATGTTGCTAGTCCATGTACGATACACCATAACCTTAAATAAATTGATCGCCACTCCGTGGGGGAGGTCCTAATTGCGAGGACTGGTTATTAAGCCCCTTTTTTCAGTGCCGTTGTAACTTCAAACAGTCACTAAACGGATGGTGTAACCCAGAGGTCTTCAAACTTGGCAACTTTAAGACTTGTGGACTTCAGCATAGCTGGCTGGAGAATTCTGGGAGTTGAAGTCCACAAGTCTTAAAGTTGTCAAGTTTGGGGACCCCTGGTGTAACCTCTGGTCTACCTTTACTTCTGTCTTATCTGGTTCTTAAGACGTTGAACTTTGAACTCCCAGAATTCCTAGGGACCAAGGCCAAGAGGAATTGTGGGAGTGGATATCCATCAGAAGAGGAGTACACCCAGGTTAAGGAAAAAGAACCAGA
Organism: Thermophis baileyi; assembly: GCA_003457575.1. Classification (NCBI taxonomy): domain Eukaryota; kingdom Metazoa; phylum Chordata; class Lepidosauria; order Squamata; family Dipsadidae; genus Thermophis; species Thermophis baileyi. The sequence goes on from QLTV01002570.1 coordinate 175,446, forward strand.
CAGCCGTCGTTGTGTGAGTCAATTTGGATTGTGTTTAGGATTTGATTATAATCCTGTTTTTCCAGTAGCTAAGTTGCTGGGTAGACAACACAAAGTTGCATGTGGAAAAGGTTGTGGAAAGGTTGTGGAAAAGGTTGTGGAAACCAACATTTCTCCCCGCTGTGACTCCAGCAACATTCAGTTCAACATTCAGCTCTTTGCCAATATATTTACAGTCCTTGACTTACAACAGTTCGTTTAGTGACTGTTCAAAGTTACAAGGCCGCTGAAAAAAGTTATGGCCGTTTTTCACAGTTTACGGCCTTGGCAGCATCCCCAGGGTCACGTGATCCAAACTCGGACGCTTGGCAACTGGTTCATATTTACGACGGTTGCAGTGTCCCGGGGTCACCTGATCCCCTTTTGCGACTTTCCGACAAGCAAAAAGTCCAAGGGGGAAGCCAGATTCACTCAACAACCGGATTGCTAACTTAACCAACTTCAGGGATCCGCTTAACAACCGAGGCCAAGAAAAGTCGTAAAGTAGGACAAAATTCACTTCACAAATGTCTCACTTAACGACAGAAATGTTGGGCTTGATTGTGATCATAAGTCGAGGACTGCCTGTAGTCCTCAAATCACGACCACAATTGAGCCCAAAATATTCTGTTGCTAAGGGAAACATTTGCTAAGGAAGTAATGAAACATCTGCAAGAAAACAAGCTCAGAGAGCACCAAGGACCCCACAGTTCTCCTCCTCCTTCCTCTCACATACCCCACTCCCTTCTAGCACTGATGATGTTATCTAGCTGGGTCATGAAACGTCTGCAAGAAAACAAGCAAGCTCAGAGAGCACCAAGGACCCCTCATTTCAACCTTGAGCTGCAAATATGCTCCTTTATTGGTATAAACTTCAGTGATTTCCTTAAGGGCAGTATTTTATGATGGCTTCCTGCCCATGGATAGCTTCTGGGGGATCTCAGTGGATAATGTTCACAACATCTCACCCATAACCCGGCATTCTGTTCAGCATACTTTGCACATCGCTTCAACTATGGTGGTTTTGGCCCATGGTGGTTGAAGGCAGGTCAAAACACAGCTTACATGAAAGAATGTCTGCAGGAAACGGTTAATTGAAGAAGTCAAGATGACGGATGTCATCATCTTGACACCCTCTTGACTTTTTTTGACCATCCCATGGAGGTGACCCTTGAGGGCCGCACAGTATGGGCTTTGTAATACTTGCAGTATGGTTTTTGTGAGCCCGCATGGAAAATCGTCCCATTATAGTCTGGCTTTCTCGAAAGACGGTCTCCCTCGGATCAAACTTGACCAAGATTGTTGGCCTTGCTTGCTTTTTAATCCTCCTACAACATGTTTTCCTGAAAGAGCCAGGAGCTTAAGCAGCCATTACTTATTCTTTTTTTCCTGTGTTGTTCTTTGGCTGTGTGTGTTTTCTTCTAGACTTGCAGCTGTGAGTGCCCTCTTGTGGCCCTTATCCCTGGTAATACTCTTTTTATCAGCAAGAAATTGAAATATACAAAATACAAAGACTGTAACTTGACAACATTTGGCTGCTTCTCCTAAAGGTAGACTTGCATCTTCTAACCCAGAGTGTGTCCTAACCTTGGCAACTTTAAGATTTGTGGACTTCAACTCCCAGAATCCCCCAGCCAGTCCACAAGTCTTAAAGTTGCCAAGGTTGGACATCCCTGGGTTACAAAGATGAACATCCACAAGTCTTTAAAGTTGCCAAGGTTGGACACCTGTATGCTAAGCTTTGGCTGATTGGTTTGCATCCACCCTATCTTGTTGGGTTCACACAACACCCAATGCCACAAACAGTAGTTTGTAAAGCCAACCTAAGCCAAAACTTAAGAAGCTACATTATGGGATAATGTGAATAGGTGAACCCACTCGGTTGGAGATCTGTTGTGAACCAACAAACTGTTTTTGACCTATCTGAAAAGATCTACTCAGTTGAACTGGTTAAACATTGTCCTGTTACGCCCCAGCCTTGGTTGAATCATTAACTTCTGGAGAACAATAAAGATAATTTAATCATCAACAGATCTAAACTCCGCTACAAATTTGTACGGTTAATTATGCAATGGTGAGAGTTACGTTTTGAAAATCCGTAGATCACAATTTATTATGGGCCAACCATGAGGAAGAATAACTGAGCTCTTGCATTGACCAAAAACCATTGTGTGAAATCGTGGTAGTTTGTTCAACAAACTGGAATTAAGCAAGCCATAGTTTAGGACACAAACAAGCAATACTGTACTGAGATAAATAATAGATATATTTGGCTTTTAATAGGTAAGCAGTTACATTTGGATCCAAAATCACATGAAAAATTGACATTGTGGTATAATAAGCAAACTTGAAGAATGCAGGGAGGATAAACACGTGAACACTTGAGTCAAACAGGATTAATTACTTAAATTGGTTGATATAGGATGATTGTTTGAATGAGAAATGGTCTTCTGAATGCGATTTAGCTTTTAATATCAGATGTACGTTTGAAACAGGCGCCAATGCTTTTTATTTTAACTTTTACTTTAATCCCCAACAATATTTTTTCTTCCTTTTTCTCATGATTGCAGTTTTTTCCTCTGTTGATGTTGCCGTAGTTTGTGTTCCGCTATTAAAAATATTTTTTTAAAAAAATCAAAAGGTGTGATTTCCCCAGTGTGTTCTCAGAAGGGACCATTGAGTTGTAATGTTTATTGTGAAAACACAAAATCTACCTTTGCGAGGTAGGATCATCTGTTTACCGTCGGCAATGAGTTAAACATCAACCAAAGCGAAATCGTATGTTGTTTCTGTTAACCTCTGCCAACTGTTTGGAAATAAGTCTCCAGTGTACTGGTAAAAGGCAAAATGTAGTTTTTCTGGTGCCCCCAAAACAACACAACCTTGTTGTTGGAGCGGAGGTTGGCAGATTACTTTAATGTAACTGAGATGCAGCTTTCAGAAATGGTCAAGAAACAGCAAAAAACAACTAGCAAATCTCAGAATGGAATGGAATGGGAGTTGGAAGGGACCTTGGAGGTCTTCTAGTCCAACCCCCTGCTCAGGCAGGAAACCCTATACCATTTCAGACAAATGGTTGTCCAATCTCTTCTTAAAAACTTCCAGTGTTGGAGAATTCACAACTTCTGGAGGCAAGTTGTTTCACTGGTTAATTGTTCTCACTGTCAGGAAATGTTTAGTTCTAGGTTGCTTCTCTCCTTGATTAATTTCCAACTTTCCATCCATTGCATCCATTTCTATCCATTAGGGATTGGCAAACTCCATCGATCCAGAAAAGGAACATTCTAGAACCTTATGCTGAAAGAAAACTGAATATTCCACCATTTCCTTTCAGATTTGTAGTAGTGTCTGGAAGTTTACCTTCCAAACTGGGAACTCTTTAATGTTAAGGATAAAACAACCTTGTTTTTAGAGCTGGGTCAACCAGTGTTGTCCCCTGCACCCATGTCAGGCTGAAATTCTTAGAAATCCTCTCACAAATAGGAAGGAAACCAAAGGAGCAGGCTCTTTGTAGGCTTCTGATATTAGGTTTGAAGGAAGTGGAGCTGAGGTCAAATCATTACAAAGGTCTAAGCCAGCGGTTCTCAACCTGTGGGTCGCGACCCCTTTGGGGGTCGAATGACCTTTTCACAGGGGTCGTCGCACGCACTAGCCTGTCATCTTGGTGCCACCATCAGCAGGGGTGAAATGCTCCTGGTTCGGCCGTGCCTGCGGGTCGCCGGATAGCCGGTAGCGACGGAAGCGGGAGACTTCACCTGGACGCCGCCATTTGGGTTCTTTTACCCTCTGCGCATGCGCAGAATGCTTTGCGCATGCACAGAGGGTAAAAGAACCCAAATGGCGGAATCCGGGCGGGTGGGCAAAATCTCCCGCTTCCGTCGCTACCAGCTGTCCGGCGACCCGCAGGCACACCCGAACTGGGAGCATTTCACCCCTGGTGCCACGCCCCCTTTGTCACCTCATCGTGTGCGGGGAGGGGGCGGGGGTCACAGTGGCAGGGTGGGGGTCGCAGAGGGGTCGCGGCATTAGGAAGGTTGAGAACCACTGGTCTAAGCTTTTAGCAGGTTCATCTTAGTTTCTCTTTTAGGTTTATTTATTGTTCAGCCTAACAAAATCATGTGACGGTAATTCAGTATAAAAACAAAAGACCTCGCTAGAAATAATCTAGTTGAGTAAACTTCTGGAGAACCACAGGTTCCTTATCTGCGGTTGCCAACGTACCTTGCGGTTTTAATCTTGTTTTGGACTGGGGTGTGTGTTAACTGTCTTTGAGAGCCCTTCAGCAGAAAAGTCGGTTAACAATTTTTAGGTGAAATTCTTAAAAGGTGAAATTTTTTTAAAAAATTGCTCTCGTCTGCTTTTTGCGGGATCCAAAAGAAATCCTACTTCTCTCATTCGGGTTGATGGTTGATGGGTTTGGTTGCTGGGTTGATTGTTTATTTTATTTATTTTTGACTGTTTTTAGCTTGTTATGGGGTTTTTAGCTGTTGGGCTCTGCAGCCCAAAGTCACAGGTTTGCGAGATGCACAGCTATATAAATGCACTATATAAATAAAATAAAGGCATTGATTTATGTATATGATTTATTTAGCTGCCCGTCTCGCACAAGTAAATCAGGGTGCCTTGCAGGATTAAAACAGAGGAACCCACCCAACATATAAACCCCCAGCACCAGGGGTGAAATCCAGCAGGTTCTGACAGGTTTTGGAGAACCGGTAGCGGAAATTTTGAGTAGTTTGGAGAACCGGTAGCGGAAATTTTGAGTAGTTCGGAGAACTGGCAAATACCACCTCTGGCTGGATCCAGAGTGGGGTGGGAATGCAATATCCTTCCCCCTGGAGTGGGGTGGGAATGGAGATTTTGCAGTATCCTTCCCCTGCCACACCCACCAAGCCACGCCCACCAAGCCGCCCACCAAGCCACACCACGCCCACCAAGCCACGCCCACAGAACCGGTAGGGAAAAATTTTGAATTTCACCCCTGCCCAGCACCCAAGGATCAACAGTTGGCCTCACTCACCATCAATAGTAACAAAGCCTTTTTCTCCAGATATCTTAGTCAAATGAGAAGAGATAGTCCTCGACTTACAATAGTTCATTTACTGACCGTTCAAAGTTACAACAGCGTTGAAAAAAGCGACTTATGACTGTTTTTCACATGTACGACCATTGCATACGACAGCCCGTAGTTACATGATCAAAATTCGGATGCTTGGCAACTGATTCATATTTAGATTAGATTAGATTAGATTTATTATATTTGTATGCCGCCCAACTCCCAAAGGACTCTGGGCGGCTTAACAACAAACAAAAAAACATTAAAAACATCATTAAAAACATTATAAAACTTCCTAATCAATAATAAAACATTAAAACATTAGACATTAAAACAATTTAAAATTCATGCATATCCCATCATGGCCGGATCTCGCAGATTACAACCACGAGATCACGGCCTCAGGCCTGCCGGAAAAGCCAGGTCTTTACTGCTTTTTGGAAGGCCAATAGGGTGGGGGTGGTTCCAGGTAACTGGTTCCAGAGGGCCGGGGCAGCCACAGAGAAGGCCCTCCCCCATGGGCCCGCCAGCCGGCACTGTTTAGCTGACGGGACCTGGAGGAGACCAACCCTGTGGGATCTTACCGGTCGCTGGGAGCTATGTGGTAGAAGGCGGTCTCGAAGATAACTTGGTCCTGAGCCATATAGGGCTTTAAAGGTAATAACCAACACCTTGAATTGTGCCCGGAGACCAATAGGGAGCCAGTGCAGCTCGCGGAGGATTGGTGTAATGTGGGTGTACCTAGGTGCACCCACGATGGCTCGCACAGCCGCATTCTGGACCAATTGTAGTCTCCGAACACTCTTCAAGGGTAGCCCCATGTAGAGCGCGTTGCAATAATCCAATCTTGAGGTGACAACCGACATCTATGACGGTTACAGCGTCCCTGGGGTCATGTGATCCCCTTCTGCGACCTTTGGACAAGCAAAGTCAACGGGGAATCCAGATTCACGTAACGACCGTTACTAACTTTAAAAAAATGCAATATTTACTTACTGTGGCCAGGAAAGTCGTAAAATGGGGCAAAACTCACTTAGCCAATGTCTCACTTAGCAACCTAAATGTTGGGCTCAATGATAGTCATAATTCGAAGGACTAGCTGTAAATGAGCTTTGTTGCTATGGATGGTGAGCAGAGTGTTGATTGTTGGGCACCAGGAGGGCTATGTTGAGGGGGCTTGTCGGTTTTAATCTTGCAAGCCGCCACCCTGTCACTTATGTAAGATGGCAGCTATATAAATCATATCGATCAACCAGTCGATCAAATGTAAGAGAAACAGATCATTTTGGAGTCACCGTCATCACGTCTTCCATGCCAGACAAAAGGCTAGGAGAAGGATTGGCAGAACCTGGGGTGGAGTCAAAAGAGGAATCAGCTTAGAATCCTTACGTAGCCACAAACAAACTAAGTCCAACCCTCCTTGAATTCTGTTGACTCTGATCTAACTCCAAACAGATGCTAACTCTTAGCTGAGAAAATTCCTGTGTATAGACATGACTAGCACTAAATCACCTTAATTGGACCTTCGTGTGTGGACCTGATCTTTCGCACCCGACATTAGCAGAGTTAACGGGAGTGGTGCGGTGGCCTAGAGGTGGAACTCTCGCCTCACAATCAAGAGGCTGTGAGTTCGATCCTAGGTAGAGGCAGATATTTCTCTCGCTGGGCACAATGAGAATATTATCTGCTGAACAAAGCTCCGCATTGGCGACAGGAAGGGCATCCGGCCATTAAAACACTCTGCTAGCTCCATTCAGTTGCCCAGACTCCGCCCCGCAAGGGATTATGGGATGATGATTAGCAGAGTTAACAACCCTAACAACACTCTCTTTCCTCCCTACAGTGTCCCTAATTCCTGTCCGGCTAGTCCTCGAGGTGCTGGTTCCTCAGGTTATCGCTTTACTCACAACGTTACCTCTGACCTCCAACTGGCTGCCGAATACGCAGCGAAAGCTACTTTGGAGCAGCAGACGGATGCCTCCGGTGGAGACAGCCCAAAGGTTGGAAGACCTTTTTCCCTCTATCAATTGTGCAAAAGCTGGGTCAGTGGTCGGGAGGGTAAGGGAGAGACCTTACCAAGGCAGAGAGGTGGCCATCTTGAGACCTGGAGAAAGCTTGGGTAGGTGGGATCTGGTCTTCTTGTTGTTGTTTCCCCAGTAACAGCTGTAGAAAAGATGAGGGAAGGAGGAAGAGAGGACCAGCTATCGTATCTTCTGCTATCTCACCTTGTGTTCTGACCTAGGCTTCCTGATAAATCATAAAACACAAACGTAGTCCCAAAAAACCTCTTTTTATTTCAACGGCTGTGAATTATGTTCATCCCCAGCCGTAATAAGTCCCAAACAATTTTAATTAGTCCGACAGAAGTCTGCCACAGTCTTTAGGAAGAAGGCTGATAAGCACCAACCTTTATCTCCCTTGACACACTGCCAAAGACCTAATTGGCAAGGAGCTTTGCAAGGCCAAACAGAACACGGAGTCAGAACTGAGCTGCTGAGTTACACCAACCAAAATTGAACCAAGTTGCTTCCTGCAACAAGCACATCCAGTTGTTCCTCTTTTATGTCCTATGGGAGGGGCCAATCATCTCCAAGCCTTACTCCCGAGTAGCCCTTTCTCCGTAACTGTTCTTGCCTTCTGGCAGCTCTGCGCATGCACACATTGGGACCAGGCTCCCCCTGTTCCTCTGCCTCGCTCATGTCAGCCTCTGGAGGCTCTGGAGTCAGCACAGACCTCCCAGATGGCCAGGGCTGGATCTCTGCCTCTGGCACCGAGCCTTCTCCAGACTCCAGGACTGGCCCATGTTCCTCCCCAGCCTCCTCGCTGTCCGACCCTGCTGCCAGCTCCGCAGACTGCTGGCGGACCACAACACCTTGTCCTCTACTACTATGCCCAGGTTGACCATCGCCTTGGCCAACAAGAGCAGAGTTCCCATCACCCAATGCCCCTTCATCCTCCATTGAGGAAGCAATATTTTGTGGTGGTCAAAGGGAGAAGGAGAAACTTCAGGGAACAGGCAGAAAGCAACCCTCTTCCCTTTCTCCAACCCATTCTCAGTTGTGCCATCCTGACTCCAAAATCGTTTGGGGTTCGGACGGTGGAACTTCCATATCCCTGGCATTGTCATGGCATTTAAACCGGCCTTCTCCAAACTGGCCCCCTTCTAACATGTTTCCAGCCCAGCGTGGCGAAGTCTCGAAGCCCCGTCAGATTTGAGCTCCGAAACGCTTTCCTCTTAACGTCCAAAGCTGGCCTCGCTCTGACAGATTCGTGAGAAATAATTTCAAGGCAAGGTTTTCCAAGCAGCCTATAGCGGCGCGCAGATCAATAATCTATTTCGTCTGGTATGACACGGTGCCCCAGGGCTTAGCTAGCAACTCCGAAAGTCCATCCAGATTATTGCAACCGGTTAAAAAAAAGTCTTTGCAAAACACAGTAGCAGTAATGGAGGTTAATGGCTGGCTTTTTAACCAGCCTTTGGCTATTTGGACGTGCGTTTGAGTCTAAGAATTTCAAGTGGGTTTGCAGATAGAAAAAAAATGGGTCTTCTGTTTTATTTTATTTTATTTATTCTCCAAAGAACCTGAGGGCAGGACAAGAAGCAATGGGTGGAAACTAATCAAGGAGAGAACCAACCTAGAATTAAGAAGAAATTTTCTGACAGTTAGAACAATTAATCAGTGGAACAACTTGCCTCCAGAAGTTGTGAATTCTCCAACACTGGAAGTTTTTAAAGAAGAGACTGGACAGCCACTTGTCTGAAATGGTATAGGGCAGTGATGGAAAACCTATGGCACGCGTGCCACAGGTGGCACGCGGAGCCATATCTGAGGGCACACGAGGCGTTGCCCTATGTCAGCTCCAGCGCGCATGTGCACGCTGGCCAGCTGATTTTCGGCCTTCCGGAGGGCGGGGGGGAGGTCGTTTTCGCCTTCCCCAGCCTTCAGGAAAGCCTCCGGAGCCTGTGGATAGCGAAAAACGGACCCAACGGGCCTACCGGAAGTTGGGGAATGAACTTCCGGTTGGGCCGTTGGGTCCGTTTTTCGCCATCCACAGGCTCCGGAGGCTTTCCTGAAGCCTGGGGAAGGCGAAAACAACCTCCCCCCCTCCACAGGCTCCGGAGGCTTCAGTGAGCCCTGTGCGCACGCGGGGGGGGGCAGCGTGGGGGGTTGTGCGTGCATGCACGGGGGGAGGGCATTGCATTATGGGTGTGGGCACACGGACACACTATTGCACGCACACGCGCACCCTTTTGGCACCTGAGCAAAAAAAGGTTCGCCATCACTGATATAGGGTTTCCTGCCTGAGCAGGGGGTTGGACTAGAAGACCTCCAAGGTCCCTTCCAACTCTGTTATTCTAAATTCTAAATCCTCAGTCCTTCCTTTACCTTGAAAAGCATTCTGTTTAGTTGCCTCCAATCTTGTTAGACAAGCTGGGGCCTAAATTATTAATGTTCTGCGAAGCTGCTAAAAACTCCCTTGGCATCTTTCTGGTCCACAGGATGAGTCCAAGCCACCGTATTCCTACGCCCAGCTCATTGTTCAAGCTATCTCGTCAGCTCAGGACAAGCAACTAACACTAAGTGGCATCTATGCTCACATCACGAAGCATTATCCGTATTACAGGACAGCAGATAAAGGTTGGCAGGTAAGTTTTCTTGGGTTTTTTTCTTTTGAAGACGTTTCGCTTCTCATCCAAGAAGCTTCTTCAGCTCTGACAGGATGGTGGGGAATGGAAGGAGTTATACTCCTTGCAGGCAGCTGGTGATTTGCATCCTTTTAGAGGGCCGTTGAAGCACTTGGCGGTTTATCTGTGTCCTCAGGGTCACCTGAGTGGTGCTCCTGGTTCCTGTAGTCTGCCATTTTTTCCTCTGGAAATCCATTCCTACTCCCACACCATTCAGAGGGTGTTCATCCCAAATTGTATAGCTAAAAGTCTGTAGAGATTCTCAGTCACCATGATCTGGATGACTGAGAATCTCTACAAACTGTTGGCAGGTAAGGCTGTCGAACGGCGCTGGTCTCATTCGTTCCCTTTTTTTATTTATTTATTTTAATTGATTGGTTTAAGGCAATGTATATGGCCACCCAACTCACCCTCAGTGAACAGCTTGCAAAGGTAAAGCCCCAGTACAAGTACAATAAACAAGAATTAACCCTCCACCCCTCTGGGGACGACACTCAAACCAGCCATGTGATGGGCTCCATATCACTCTGGGGTCCCCAAGCCTGTTGGCAGAACCAGGTCTTCAAGACTTTGTCAAAGTCTTATCTCTAGAGGGATGATGATGTTCCACAGGGAGGGAGCCATCACCAAGAAGTCCCTTCTTCTGGGTTCCTTTAGATCACAAGTGGGGAACGATGGCCTGTGGACTTCAACTGGATGGCTCAGGAATTCTGGGAGTTGAAGTCCACAAGTCATAAAGGGGCCATAGTTCTCCATCCCTGCTTTAGATGGATCTCCTTAAGAGAGGGGACTCCCCACTCTGATGGGTTGGGTAGGTATGACTAGGAAAAGATGTCTCAAAGGGGCTTTTTTTTCCCCAAGGGGCAACTGGATTTCCTTTGTTTTTGTTTTTTCTTTGAAGACATTTTGCTTCTCACTTCCTCGAAGAAACATCTTCAGGGGGGAAAAAACAAAGAAAGTCCAGTTGCCTCTTGGGAGTGGGGGGAAGCAACTTTGGGACAACCATGTTCTAGATGACTGAGAATCACCATAGACACAACTAGGAAAATATGGTCCTTCAAATAACCTGGCCTTAAGCCAGGTAGGGCTTTAAAGATGACAACTGTCACCTTAAATTGGACTTGCCAATTTTTAACCGTAAATAGCAATAGCACTTAGACATATACCGCTTCACGGTGCTTTACAGCCCTCTCTAAGCGGTTTACAGAGTCAGCATATTGCCCCCAACAATCTGGGTCCTCATTTTACCCACCTCGGAAGGATGGAAGGCTGAGTCGACCTTGAGCCAGTCAGGATCGAACTCCTGGCAGTGGGTAGAGTCATCCTGCAATATTCTAATCATTGTGCCACCATTGCAAGGAAGGAAGGAAGGAAGGAGAAAAGGGAGGGAGAGAAAGAAAGAAAGAAAGAAAGAAAAGGAAGGAAAAAAGCAATAGCACTTAGACTTATTCACAGTGCTTCACAGCCCTCTCTAAGCGGTTTACAGAGTCAGCCTCTTGCCCCCAACAATCTGGGTCCTCATTTTACCAACCTCGGAAGGATGGGAGGCTGAGTCGACCTGGAGCCAGTCAGGATCGAACTCCTGGCAGTGGGTAGAGTCATCCTGCAATATTCTAATCATTGTACCACCATTGCAAGGAAGGAAGGAAGGAAGGAGAAAAGGGAGGGAGAGAAAGAAAGAAAGAAAGAAAAGGAAGGAAAATAGCAATAGCAC
>QLTV01002570.1:190406-203747 GCA_003457575.1 Thermophis baileyi
TCACAACTACAGGAAACGTTTGGTTGAGGTTATTGCTGCCAAAGGAGGGTCAACCAGTTATTAAGTCCAAAGGTTCACATACTTTTTCCTCCCTGCACTGTGAATGTTTACATGTTATGTTCAATTAAACCATGGCAACATCTAATGTTTGTGTAGTATTATTTTAAGCAGACTGTGTTTTTCTATTGTTGTGACTTAGATGAAGTTCAGAGCACATTTTATGACCAATTCATGCAAAACTCCACGTAATCCTAAAGGGTTCACATACTTTTTCTTGCAACTGTAGATATAGATATAGATATAGATATAGATATATAAAAAGACAATAAAATTAGCTTAGCTTAGCTTATCCAAACCTGTACAATAAATACATTGAATTTGCAAAGAGCGCTGGCTTTGATTTCTACTTTTCTCTGTTCTCTTCCAGGAGCGCACCCGCCTCCCCTACTCACCCCGGCCTGCTTTCTCCCCACACGAGTGGCCTACAGACTCCAGAGTGTGTGTCGAGAGAAGGCTCCCCGATTCCTCATGACCATGACTTTGGTTCCAAGCTTGCTTCTGTCCCCGAGTATCGATATTCACAAAGTGCTCCTGGTAAGGGTGCCTCTGTTGGACCTGCCAGCACTTAAACCTCTACATAGAAACGATCCTTGGCTCCATTTGTTTAGAAAAGTATAGTTTTATTCAAAGTCAAGCGTCTTGCGGTAATGCGTAGCCAGAACTGAGAATTCACGCCGAAAATTATTCAACTTTTTCCTCCCTTAACTGCCTTCCAGCACAGAACACACACACACACACACACACACACACACACACAATGACCAATCAGGCTCAAGCAAGATATTTTCAGAACAGTAGGTTGGTTTGCAGCTGCCTTCTTCTCCCAGCTGGGTGACCTTGAAGCAGCATCTCAGGAAGATACAGAAGTTACTTTCGCTTTCCCCCAAGCATTCTTCTCCCATCCACAGAGTTCATAGCAGACTGTCACCGCATGGTAGCGAAGCAAACAAGCAAGCGTAAAGTGGCAGCTTACAGCCTCTGGTGGAGCGGTGGGCTCTGTCCAGAGTTTCTGCCACCCTGTTAGACTCCTGGATGTGGGCTCAAGATAGCAAACAAACGTTAGGAATATCTTGTGAAAATTACCCCAAAAGAGTATCATGAGCAAGGGACTGCCCCAGCTTTTTCACACGGACAACGTTGAGAATCGTCAAGTTTGGAGAAACCAGTCCTTGGTTTTTAGCGGAATGTTGTTTTCAAAATTTATTTAACTTTATTTGGGAGTGCTGCATTCGAATCTCCTGTTCTAACCAGTGATGAGTCTCTTCTTCTTCCCTCCCTCGCTCTTCCTCTTCTCCTTCCTTGTTCCATCCCTTTGATCCTTCCTCCCTCCTTTCCTTTCTTCCTCCCTTCTTCCCTTCCTCCCTGCCTCCCTCCCTTCCTACCTACCTTCCTTTCTCCCTCCCTCCCTTCCTTTTCCCTCTTCCTCTCCCTTTCTTCCTCCCTCCTTCCCTTCCTTTCTTCCTCCCTCCCTTCCTTCCTTTTCCCTCTTCCTCTCTTTCTTCCTCCCTCCCTCCCTCCTTCCCTTCCTCCCTTCCTTTCTTCCTCCCTCCCGTCCTTCCTTCCTTCCTTCCTTCCTTCCTTCCTTCCTTTTCCCTCTTCCTCTCCCTTTCTTCCTCCCTCCCTTCCACCCCCTCTGTCTCTTTTTCAGGATCCCCCGTAAGTGCCCAGCCGGTGATCATGGCTGTTCCTCCCAGGCCTTCTGCGCTGGTGGCCAAGCCAGTCGCCTACCTGCCCGCCTCCATCATGACCTCTCAGCAGCCTTCAGGTCACGCAGTTCACGTGGTTCAGCAAGCCCCCACTGTTACAATGGTCCGAGTTGTGACGACTTCGGCAAGCTCAGCAAATGGCTATATCTTGACCAACCAGGGGCCAGCTGGGAGCACCCATGACGCAGCAGGGGCTGTCCTGGACTTGGCTGGTGAGCCTCGGGGTAGTATCTTGTCCCCCAGAATGTCCCCAGAATGGCAAAGATCTAGTCTCGCCTTAGCCACGACAGCCAACTGGGTGACCTTGGGACAATCACCAGGCGACGGTGAGTTCTAGTACCGCCTTAGCCATGAAAGCCAATTGGGGGACTTTGGGCCAATCACCAGCTACAGTTAGTTCTAGTCCCGCCTTAGTCATGAAAACCAGGTGGCTGACTTTGGGGCAATCACCAGGCGACGGTGAGTTCTAGTCCTGCCTTAGTCATGAAAGCCAATTGGGTGACTTTGGGCCAATCACCAGGCGACGGTGAGTTCTAGTCCCGCCTTATCCATGAAAGCCAGTTGGGTGACTTTGGGGCCAATCACCAGGCGACGGTGAGTTCTAGTCCCGCCTTAGCCATGAAAGCCAGCTAGATGACTTTGGGCCAGTCCCTCTCTCTCAACCCAACCTACCTCACAGGGTGGTTGTTGTTATGGGGAAAATAGGAGAAGGAAGGTGTGTTGGATATGTTTGCTGCCTTGTGTTATTTGTCGAAATAATAAAGGCGGGATACAAATAAATAAATAAAATCTCTCTTCTCTCACTGGAGGGTTGGACGAGAAGCCCACCATCGCCTTTGCTGCCATACCGACCGCCAGTCGTGTCATCCAGACAGTGGCCAGCCAAATGGGTCAGGGCATCCCCGGACAGACGGTCACCATACTGCAGCCGGCCACTCCCATGGCCCTCGGACAGCACCAGTTACCTGTCCGCACGGTGACCCAAAACGGAAAGCATGCCATTCCCACAAACAGCTTAAGCAGTGGGACTTACGGTATATATAACATTTCTCCTTCATTCTCCCAGGGTTTGCTTGCCTTTAGAATCTTTCTCCAAAGCGAGCTTGCTCTGCCTCGTAAAATTTAAAAAAAAAAATTTTGGGGGGTGGGGTGGTCACCGTGGTCACATGACTGCGGGACATCACAAGCAAATATAAATGCAGGCTGCCCGAAAGGCAGTCACATGATCGCAGAGACGGGGTAACCATCAGTCGGACATGACTGTACGGGAAATCTTTACCTTAAATCAAAATAGACGCTGTGAGCTTTTCTAAAGTCTCTCTCTCTCTCGTTTCCCTCCCGACTCCAGCCCTCTCCAACCCTTTGCAAGTACTTGCAGCTCAGGCTAGTTCCTCCACCCCCGTGGTCATCAGCCAGGCAAGAGAATCCGGGGTGAAAGGTCCCGAAGAGCTTTTGAGAGAACCCGATATCAAACGACCCCGAATCGAAGACCCTAGAGTGGTTGCGGCCTTGCAAACTGGCGTCATCACCTCCACAGCCCCCTCGGGACAATCCGCTGGAGAATGAGGCCGCGGGAAGTTCAGAAAGGCACCCGAGGCGCAGAGGGAGAAAAATCTCTTTTTTTTTCCACCCCCCTAGCAGAAATCTTTTCTTTCTGCAGCTATTAACACCTGGATCATTTCAGTGTTTTTGTTTTTTTTTTTTGTTTTTTTTTTTGTTCTTTCCTTTTTAAAAAAAATAAAATCTCCTTTTGAACATTTGGAAGGACGGGCCAGCGTTTGTCAAGATTGTCGAGTGCCAAATTAATTGGGCAAAAAATTTCCATCTTTCTGGACCCAAGGAATGAATTTCCTCCTGTTTTTCACTTCAGAGATGTCCTTTTTTTTTTTTCCTTTCTTTCTTTCTTTCTTTTTCTTTCTTTCCTTTCTTTTGAGATTTAAAAAAAGAGACACAGACCATTTTGATTGTTTGGGATATTTCTCTATCCCTCCTCGCCTTCCTTAATTTTCATCCCTTCCTTGTTTTTCCTTTTACGCATGGTAGTTTATTTGCGAGCGTACTAAAAATGCAGGACAGAGGCACGAACTTCAGGTGGGAATGTCTGACCTCAAAAACAGGTTTATTTTTTTTTCCACTCTCCAAGGAAGAGAAGTGCATCCATTTTGTATCTCAGAACTCCAACTTATAAAAATTATTTGCAAAAAAAAAAGAAAAGAAAAGAAAGAAAAATTACTTGCAAAGCAATATCATCCTTCGGTAACTGCCACCTAAAATGCAGATACGTGTTTATATTTCCTTTGTATTGCCTACCTGCAGTCCAATTCACCTCCTGACAATGGGGAGTCACACCCCTATCCAAAATCTCGATCCCAGAGCACAGTAAAATTAGTTTATCCCAGTTAGATGGCTTCGAAATGCATCCGAAGCCTAAACTTCCCAGAATTCTTAGCCTACTGGACAGATGGGGGGATTCTGGGAATCGCAGCCACAGCCTACCTCATTGGGATGGCTGACCTACACAGCACTTGGCCCCACAGGTGCCTTTTTGGAGAAAGAGAGAAAAGTTTATTTCAATCATTGTCTGTTGAATGAAAACAGCCAATTGTGATAAGAAGGTCCGAAATTTGTGGATATTTTTAAGAATTGTCACACCTGCAGGCTTGTAAAACAACCATGTGGGTTCCTTAATTTCATTACTGTTGATTTTTGACAGAGAAGGAATAGAATTTTTTAAACATTTTTAACCTTTAAGGACAGTTCCCCCGAGCGCTCTGTTGTGTTACGGTTCGAGCGTTGGACTTTCGTTTAAAAAGCATGAAACTCCCTGGGTAAACCTTGGACCAGCCATTGTTTTTTTTCAGTCTAAACCTACCTCACAGGGTTGTTGTGAGGACAAAGGGGAGGGGTGAGGAGAGCTATGTATGCCACCTTGAGCTTGGAGGAAAGGCAAAATAAAAAAAAAACCAGTAATAAATCAGTAACCATCAACGCGTCAGGTCACACAATCCCTTGTCTCACTTCAAAGCGTAGGATTTTTGTGTGTGCGATGAACAAGATAGAAAAGAAATCTCGATCCATTTTCCTCTGGTAAGTTTTGCAAGCCAGTAATCCTAGCAGAGATCTCTTTAATGGCAGGTTTGGGACCGCTCCAGATAAGGAGGGATACAAAATTGAAGGTGAAATGGAACGGAATCCACTTCACAGGTGAAAGGGAACACGAGTTCAGAGGGCTCCAGTAAGACAAAATTAAATCAAAAGAGTTGTTAATATTTAAAGAATGCAGGCTTCCTTCTTTCATCTGACTTCAGCAGCCCTTTGAGACTAAAAAATGCACCCCTGATGAATGTCATGGAAGAAAAGAAAGAGCAGAAAAAGGTTTTAATAACTGTGGGTTGATCTGAATGTGTTCTCTGAACTTTTCTTTAAGCATTTAAACTCCCGTATGTTGATTTGTGTTTTCCCTGTGCAAATAATCATAACCCTGAAGCTGTTTGCCCCCAAAATTCCCTTTCTCCAGAAGATTGACTGCTTCTGTGCCTCCTGTGATTTTTTTCAAGGGTTAGCATTAACAGAGTTGGAAGGGACCTTGTAGGTCATCCAGTCCAACCCAACCCCCCGCCCAAGCAGGAGATCCTACACCATTTCTGACAGATGGCAGTCCAGTCTCTTCTTGAAAGCTTCCAGGGATGAAGCTCCCACAACTTCTGAAGGCAACTTCTGTTCCATCGGCTGATTATTCTCACTGTCAGAAAATTTCTCCTTAATGGGTGGGAGGTTTGTGTCGGGCCATGGAGGACCGTACCCCGGTTCACTTTTGGTAAATCAGAAGCTCTTCCAAGCAAGCAACTTCTCTTGATTTTTTTTCTTATTTCAGGCTGTAAGTCACGCCAAGCAAAGATGTAGGAACAAGTCACGTCACAAGCTAAGAGTGTGATGGGTTTAATTTACAAGTGGACCATTAGCCATTTCTCTCTGATCCTTTGGTTTCTTTCCAGCTGGCAATGGGAATTTGCAGAGGCCCAACTGCACGTTAAAAAGGGGGCAAGGCCTCAGTCTCCGGATAGTGTCCCCTGACTTGACTTATGTTGATCTTCCTCCCTGCAAACACTTCCTGCTAGTGAAGAGATGATGAGAAACATCTATGGAGATTCTCCATCATCCAGGTCATGGTTGTCCCAAAGGTGCTTTTTCCAAAAGAAATAGAATAGAATAGAGTTGGAAGGGACCTTAGGGGTCTTCTAGTCCAACCCCCTGCTCAAGCAAGAGACCCTATATCATTTCAAACAAATGGTTGTCCAATCTCTTCTTAAAAACCTCCACTGTTGGAGCACCCAGGCAAGCTGTTCCACTGGTTAATTGTTCTCACTGTCGGGAAATTTCTCCTTAGTTCTAGGTTGCTTCTCTCCTTGCTTAGTTTCCACCCATTGCTTCTTGTCCTGCCCTCAGGTGCTTTGGAGAATAGCTTGACTCCCTCTTCTTTGTGGCAACCCGACTGGACTTTCTTGGGGTTTTTTTTCTTTGAAAATGTTTCGCTTCTCATCCAAGAAGCTTCTTCAGTCCAGAAGAAGAAGAACTGAAGAAGCTTCTTGGATGAGAAGCGAAACATTTTCAAAGAAAAAAGAAACCTAGAAAGTCCAGTTGCCTTTTGGAAAAAGCACCCATGAGAAAGGAAGTCCAAAACAATTTGAGTCCAGCTGTAACAGGAAGCTGTGAGAAAAAGCAGAGGTGCACCCACAGTTTATAGTACAGGGCATAAGATGGGGAGAAAGGAGTTGAGACCTCCATCCATGCCCCCAAAGCTCCATCTCTGACCGAATTTCCCACAAACTGGGGACATGTTTCCCTGCTACACAGAGCTGGGAGATAACTAATGGTAGTGTGAAGTGTAAAGTTGTCTGTCTGTCTATCGAAAAACCCAATTCCTTCCAACACCCCCCCCCAAAAAAAAACCCACATCTCTGCACATGACACCCACAAAGTACTAAGGATAGATGCCAGTCATCACAAAGTTGAGAAGACTGGTGCTTCATCTTGACACCAATGATGGATAAAGATCCAGAGCGATATTTCGCACAGGAGATTTTTGTGCTCAGGATCGTGTTGTCTTTCTTCCCTGATCTTGTGAGATCCTGTGTAATTAGTCAATGGATACAGAGCTGCAAATAAACCCTAGTTTCCTTTAACCAGGGTTTGTTGAATAGGCAGATCCAGCTGGGTTGGAGATGCTTCTGGAAGAGTCAAGTCGTGCTGGTTCTTATGTTTTCAAAAGCCCTCGTAAACTGATTTCATGTCGCTACAAGATCTTATTTTGATAATATTTGTTTACCTATTTTTGGCTTTTGAAGCCGGGCAAAAGGCGTGTGTGTGTGTGTGTGTGTGTGTGTGTGTGTGTGCTGGTGCCATTTTGGCTTTCTTCGAACAGTAGAATCTTTAGGATCAACTCCAGACATTTGGAAACCCGTTTTAAAGCAGATATTTGGAAATGAATCTCTGCATATAAGGGAGCTATTTTCTGAGAGTAAATATTTTTTTTCCAAATGTTGACGGCAAGGTTCTTTTGTACCTTAGTATATATTTTGTTCGTTATTCCACCTGCACATAAATCAAAGAAAGGGTAACTTTCTGGCTTTTTTTCCCCCCATGCTTGCATTTTAACATTTTAATTTACAGGTCATTTATCACTGCTTAATATGTTTGCGGATTCCTGCTGTGTAGGTGATAACCCAGTTTTCATTTTTAATTGCCAAATGCCCTGGGTCGGAGTTCTTGAATTAATGACACAGTCAATTTCAACCAAAATGTAAATGTCTCTGCTCTGATGCTCAAAAGAATAATGTGTTTGTGTAACAGAGCATTTACCCAGGCTGAATTTCTGTCATCTTAACAGTATAGCAAAAGCATTGACCCAGAAACAGAACGGCGCTTCCCAACCTGCATGTACAAGCATTTCCCCCCCCCCCTTGATTTCCATATCAAAAACACGACATTTTAATAACGTCGGGGCAGAAAACTGACAGGTGACGACTTGCTGACCTGAATTTGCATCCAGTTGGCAAAACAAACTTTCAGTTTATCGCAAGTGAGAGCCAAGTTGTGTTGAATTTAATTTGCCCCTCTGGCTTCTGAGCTGAAAACTAAGAATTGTGATCTCCATGGTAGAAGTTGTAGCAGAGTACAGATAGTCCTTGTTACGACCACAATGGAGCTCCAAATTTCTTGTTAAGTGAGACCGTTGTTAAAGTGAGCTTTGCCCCATTTCACGACCTTTCGTTCCATCGTTGTTAAGTGAACCAATACAATTGTTTAGTACAGGGGTCTCCAACAGTGGTGAAATCCAATTTTTTTTTTACTACCGGTTTTGTGGGCGTGGCAGGGGAAGGATACTGCAAAATCCCCATTCCCTCCCCACTCCTGGGGGAAGGATATTGCAAAATCTCCATTCCCACCCCACTCCAGGGGAAGGATACTGCAAAATCCCCATTCCCTCCCCACTCCTGGGGGAAGGATACTGCAAAATCTCCATTCCCACCCCACTCCAGGGGAAGGATACTGCAAAATCTCTATTCCCACCCCACTCCTGGGGGAAGGATATTGCAAAATCTCCATTCCCTCCCCACTCTGGGGCCAGCCAGAGGTGGTATTTGCCGGTTCTCCGAACTACTCAAAATTTCCACTACCGGTTCTCCAGAACCTGTCAGAACCTGCTGGATTTCACCCCTGCTCTCCAGCCTTGGCTACTGTAAGCCTGGTGGACTTCAACTCCCAGAATTCCCCAGCCAGCAAAGGAATTCTGGGAGTTGAAGTCCTCCAGGCTTACAGTGGTCAAGGTTGGAGACCCCTGGTTTAGTAATACAATTGTTAAGTGAATCTGGCTTCCCTGGCTTGTCGCAAAAGGGGATCACGTGACCCCGGGATACTGCAACTGTCATAAATGTGAGTCACTTGCCTAGTGTCTGAAGTTTGATCACCTGAGCACTTATGAAACGGTCATTAAGTGTGAAAAACGGTCATAAGTCACATTTTTTCAGTGCCGTTGAAACTTTGAATGGTCACTCAATGAATGGTCACTCAATGAACTGTTGTAAGCCGAGGACTACCTATATCATTAATTACAAAAGATTCATGCGCAGATAAAAATGAATTAGTGGGCATGGAAAAATGGGTGGGATTGGATGGGTGGTAGCTAGTTTCATTATGTGAGTTTTTATTAATTGTTTCACTGGCTGGGTGGTTAAATTATTGACTGAATTGGGGATATTGCACAAAGTGTTTGGATAATTTGCTTGACTTTAATCAAGCACGTGAATGTCATCATAGTTTACAAAACCAGTGTGCTCTTATTTTTGTATGGCACATCATATTTGTCCTTTTTTAAAACGTTCTGTTGGGGTATCTGCGTTCCAAGACATAGGTGGGCATCCAGACAAAAGCCAATTTTGATTTAATTGACCTTGAAATGTAACTAAAATTAACTTCAATTAAATACGGTTAATGTAATTGCCGCCTGCTGTGTTAACAATTTCCTTCTTTCATGCTGAGAGGGATAAACTGGGAATAAGCAGTGGTGTCCCCAAGACTTGGGGGGCCGAGGCAGTTTTAGGAGGCCAATTGCTGCATGCCTGGTTTGTGCTAACTACATTGTGTGAATCCCATACTTTGCCATTTGTTCGGCTAAGCATGGTTAGAACTAATTACAGGAGGATGTATAAAGCAGATCCTGATCTCGGTATCAGGGTGGTTGTGATAAAATTCAAGGAAGAGAGTCATGGCTATCAGCTTGATAGGAAAAAAGCAATTTAAAAGCATAATAAGAATTGCCAACTTGGGAAACAAATCTATATATATAAAAGCGAAAACTACTCACGCATTAATCATGAAATCTCCAGAACCGTAAAGCCTACAAACTTGAAATTTGCCACGTATGTTCCTCTTGGCTTCTAGGTGCTCACTAAGAAAGGATTTTTCAAAATGACCATCACAGCATGAGTATTTCTTATATTAATATTAACAAGCTCTGATGCTAAGGAGTTCTACTCCCCCTTCCCTACCTGAAAAGAAATCTGATCCAAATGCAAAACACAAGCAGAGGAGTTTCAGTTTCGCTTTTGCTTTCACAGCAGCAAGCAGCTTTACTACAGAACAGTTGAGCTAAGCCACGCTAGCCAGATGAATACTGATGGATGCTGGTAGGCAGAGGCAGATTTTTTCTCCCTTATTTTCCTCCTCGGTTCAGACGAATCTGTTCCTTCTACTGTAACACCAGTTAAAGGGAAAAGAGGCAAAAAACGCAGGAAAAGATTTACAGATGCGATTAGGAAAACACAAGTAAGGGAAGCTGCCTGTTTCTCCCATGGCCAGTTCTATGTGGCATGCTCCAGAGTCAGTTCACCTGACAGCCTGGTCATCCTCCAGCCAGAGAGCAAAACCAGGAATGTTGTTTACAGGGAGGTCCTGAGCAATTCATCTGAGGGATGAATTTAAAGTCTATGCTATGCAAATAATGTCTTCATCTGTAACAGAAACTTAGCTTACCATCTCTAATGAAATAATACAGTCCCTTTTTTAACTACTCATTAATTTTCAAGCTTTAAGTTTCAATTTATCAAGCCCCATCACATAGTTTCGTAGCGAAGCACGGGTATCAGCTAGTTGGTGAATAATAATTATATTTATATGCCACCCGACTTCCACTAACAGCTAAGTTGATCTTCGCCAAGTCAATTTGCAGCAGCTATCTCAGAGAGACAATATTTATGCAATTCCATTTACTATGTTGTCAGAACAAGATTCTTTTGAATAAATAGAAAGGTCCCAAATCATTTTGAAATAGTTTTTTTTTTTAAAAAAAAAGAAAAGAAAAAAGCATACCAGATTTTTAGACATACCTCTTCCTAGGCTCTTGATGTACTGTACTGGGAGGAATTTCTGCATGGTGGGGAGAAAAACCCAGTAGTAAATTGTACGTGGTGTCAAGTCACTTCCCAAACAGCCCCATCTCTAGAATGCATGCTTTGCATTTATACTGCCATATACATTCCTGAAAGAAGGGTTGGAAAGAGACACGACCAAAATATTCATGGGGGGGAGAAATAGTCCAATATATCTCTTGGTAAGAAGTATTAGCATTTTTTTTTAAAGGATCAATTTTCCCAGCATTTTTTTTTTAATTCCAGATGTACAATGCAAAAATACTTCTGGTGATTTTTCATCCTTGGTCAGCGTTCACAAACGTTGAACCGGTGTCAAGGCTCCCATGATTTCAACATCCAGGAAGAGAAGGGAGAGGGAGAGCTGATAGAATCCATCTGGCTTGGAGAGAGCCTCTCCTTGAACTGAATTCAGCAGTTCATTTACAACAGTTAGTCCTCAACTTACGACCACCATTGAGCCCAAAATTTCTGTTGCTAAGTGACTTTAGCCCTATTTTACGTCCTTTCTTGCCACCGTTGTTAAGTGAATCTCTGCAGCGGTTAAGTTAGCAACACGGTTATTCAGTGAATCTAGTTCCCCATTGACTTTGATTGTCAGAAGGTTGCAAAAGGTGGTCACATGACCCCCGGACATGCAACCGTCCTAAATATGAGTCAGTTGCCAAGCTGAATTTTGATCACATAACTATAGAGATGCTGCAACAGTCATATCAGAGGTGGGTTCCTCCCGGTTCGGACCGGTTCACCTGAACCGGTAGCGACCCGCTGGTGACATCACAGTGACATCACGGATCCGGTTCGGTCGGTGCCGGTCCGTGGGCGCTGCCATCTTTTTTTTTTTTTTGGATTATTATTTTTTTTTTGATTTTTTTTTTTGAATTTTTTTATTTATTTATTTTTCCTTCTGAGCATGCACAGAAGCCGACTTCCGGCACTGTGCATGTGGTCACCATCTTTTTTTGGCTTTTTTTAATTTTTATTTTTTCTGGTTTTTTTGTTGCTGCACATGAAAGATGAGCTCCTTCTGCCACAGGCCCAGGCCGCCTTGCCCTGTCTAAACCAGAACTATAGGAAGCTATGATAACGTATACTTTTTTTTTTTTTGGATTATTATTATTATTATTATTATTATTATTTTAAATTTGGGGGAATTTTGGGGATTTTTTTTTCTTCTGCGCATGCGCAGAAGCCAAGTTTCCAGCACTGCGCATACGTCGCCATCTTGTTTTTGGCTTTTTTGGGGGGGGGGATTTTTTTTTATTTTTCGGCACTGCGCATGCACGCGCACACAAAGCGCGCGCGCACAAAGCGCGCACACGCCCACGAGGCGCAGCCGCGCGGGAGGAAGCAAACCGGCAGCGAGGTAAGTTAGAACCCACCCCTGAGTTGTATGTGTGAAAAACAGTCGTAAGTTTTTTCAGTGCCATTGTAACTTTGAACCGAGGACATATATAAAAATGACTTTTTAAAATTTAAGGGCGAGTGAACTCTCCCCTTCCCGCTTTTCTTCCTAATCTCCCTTTTACATCATGCCTTGCAGATAGTAAATCAGAAATTATGAGCCATGGTGGCGCAGTGGTTTGAGTGTAGTACTGCAGGCTTCTGCTGACTGCCGGCTGCCGGCTGCCTGCAATTTGGCAGTTTGAATCTCACCAGGCTCAAGGTCGACTCAGCCTTCCATCCTTCTGAGGTCAGTAAAATGAGGACCCAAATTGTTGGGGGCAATATGCTGACTCTAAACTGCTTAGAGAGGGCTGTAAAGCACTGTAAAACAGTATATAAGTCTAAGTTCGATTGTTATTATATCCTTTCCCAGCCCTCCATATGCTAAAGCAGTGTTTCTCAAACTTGGGAACTTTTAAGATGTGTGGACATCAACTCCCTCCCAGAATCTCCCAACCAAGAATTTTGGGAGTTGAAGTTCACTCATCTTGAAATTCCCAAGTTTGAGAAATACTGGTAAAGGAAATGATAATGCGCAGGTCCAAGACCAGTGGCTGATAATGGTGAAAGTGAAGGAGAGGAAGTTTAATGGTTATCTGCCTGGTGAATCTTCAAACTTGATGTCAGAGTTTAGGCAGCGTGATTAGTATTATGAGATAAACCCAGGAGCAAAACACACAGCACACAGAGCCTTTAGATACTTAATAGTGGTTTATGTACAGCTAAATATATACAAACTTATACGTGGCTAAATACCTTTATATAGCTACACGAGAGAAGAGCAATGAGACTACACTACAAGAGAGAACATGAGAAGGGAAATGCCCTCTAATGGTGTTAGATAGTGGGTAGAGATGACAGGAGACAGACTTCCAAAGCAGCTCTTTATTTCAGCTCTTGTGTAAGCAACCAGCAAAGAGCAGTCTGACAGCTTGCCCTTTTATAGGGAGCTGTCAGACAGACCAGCCAATAGCGTTTGAGCTTTTTCCCGCTCAAACGCTGGACCTGGTTGGAACCATGCAACACAGTTGAAACAGTTAGAACATAACACCCCTCCCCTCCTGGATGGAGCTGTCCAGCATACGTAATCACGCAGGTAGGCGGGGCGTTTTGGAGCCCTACTAGACCTGCGCAATTCAGTTGGTGGTGAGGCAGCGGCCTGTGCAGACAGGGCTGCTGCCGCTCCGGGGCTCCGGGGCTCG
>QLTV01002570.1:227848-245898 GCA_003457575.1 Thermophis baileyi
GCTTGATTCAGAACAAGTTGGTTTTTCCCCATCAAATACTTCTCTTTTGTTTTTTCCTTATCACTATTAATCCCAATATAATTATTAATGTTATCTTTATTTCCAGTCTTTTCTCTTTTTGCAGAGTTCCTGTCCAGCAAAGCAAATCCTTCTTCTATGTCTTTTCCTCCTTTATTTTCATCTTTCACCTCAGTTTTCTTATCCTGTTCAAATTCCAAAAGGCATTCTTTTTTATCTTCATGTATCTGTTTTAATATCTCTTTCATTTCTTCATAAAAAAAGTATCTCCATTTGTCCAATTTTGAAGGCAGTAACAATCCTTTTAATTTCAATCTATCTCCTCTCTGTTTCACAAACTGTTCAGTTCAAGGTAATTGTCAAAGTTCAGTATTTCTTTTGGCCAGCAGATGGCGTTTTCCGCTCTTCCATACAACAAACGTCACTTTTTAAAGCAAATCTCCGGTACACTTTTAAAAGTCTTTTTCCACTTTAAAGATCTTTTTTCCAAATCTGTAATTATATTCCAATTTTTTTTTACTGTACACCCAGTCCAATTACAAACATGTTAGTAATCTCCATGGGCTTAATCTTTCTTTATTCCAAACACTCTATGGTATTTTCAAATTGCTAGATAGCCGCCAGTCTCCGTTCTGGAAAATCCCCAGAAAATCTCCTGTTTTCAATATTTGTATAATTAAATCAGCCTTCACTCACCAGCACCAATGCTTCTTTTTCTTTCAGCACTCCTGCATCCTAAAAGCTTCAAATCCAGATGTTTCCCAACTTTTTAGTTTCATCCTGCTGTTCGTGGGCCCTCCCGCTAATGGCGGCTATCATAGCCGTCCCTTTGCGGCTGCCGGTCGAGAGGTTGCGCCAGTCTCCCTAGGGGTTTGCCACACCCTTCAGGAGTCCTGGCAGAGTCCTCCCTTCTTCCTTCTCCCTCCAGGAGAGTTCTGGCTTCGGTTTGAATCAAACCAAAGCCCCCAAGCTGCCGAAAGTTCGACGCCCCGCAGAGCTTCTGTGGGAGCGTCTGGCACGGGAAGAAGCCACGCCCTCTCTGGAAAACACATATTTCCGATGGTCTTAGGAACCGAGACACCGCATTATCGCGCCAAAGGGTCGCAGCGTGATGACATCATCGTGCCAAAGGGTTGCGGCATTAGGAAGGTTGAGAACCACTGGTTTAGATCTAGGCCCCGGTGTAGTGGGCGGGGCAAAGCTTTTTAGGAGAAGGGGCAAACCAAGATGCCCAGACAGGTTTCAAAGGATGAAGGAAGGGACTGATCATTGTGAGGGTGTTCCAGATGTTGAACTACCTTTCATAGAGCCCCACCATTGGCTGAGTTACTGGAAGTTGGCCGAGGTGGCGCAGTGGTTAGAGTGCAGCACTGCAGGCTACTTCAAGCTGACTGCTAGCTGCAATTTGCCAGTTCAAATCTCACCGGCTCAAGGTTGACTCAGCCTTCCATCCTTCTGAGGTGGGTAAAATGAGGACCCAGATTGTTGGGGGCAATATGCTGACTCTGTGAACCGCTTAGAGAGGGCTGTAAAAGCACTGTAAAGCGGTATATGTCTAAGTGCTATTGCTATTGCTATAAGTTCAAACAAAATTCAAACAAGAACTTCAAGCTTTTGTGTAAGGAAAAAAAATAGTACAGGTAGCCCTCAACTTACCACAATTCATTTAGTGACTGCATGAAGATACAACGGCATTGAAAAAAAAATGACCATTTTTCACACTTACGACCGTTGCAACGTCCCCATGGTCAAGGGATCAAAATTCAGGCCCTTGGCCACTGACTCATATTTATGACGGTCGCAGCGTCCCGGGGTCACATGATCCCCCTTTGGTGACCTTCTGACAAGCAAAGTCAACGGGGGAAGCCAGATTCGCTTAACGACCGGGTCGCTAACTTAACACCTGCATTGATTCACTGTAGCAAGAAAGGTTGTGAAATGGAGTCAAACTCAACCGTCACTAACTTAACAAGGGCGGTGATTGGCTTTACCACAAGAACGCTCGTAAAAACGGGGCAAAATTCACTTCACTGCCTCGCTTAGCAACAGAAATTTGGGGCTCCATTGTGCTCGTAAGTCGAGGACTACCTGTATCTGGAAGGCAGTAAGGCAGGGGTCTCAAACTCAAGGCCCGGGACCCGGATCTGGCCCGCGGGGTTGTTAAGGAAATGAGTATACGCAGCAGAATGTGGGGTTGCAGTTTGATATCTTAGAGTCAATAAAACAGAGATCTTCAAAGTCTTCAAAATAATTTACTTGCTTAAACTAACAATGTCCAAAATAAAACATATTAACACGAAGATAAGAATATAGCACTTAGCTATTAATCTTTAGCAGATAAATCTTCTACTGCAATATAATAGAAGAATCCTTGAACGTCTGTAGTTTGTTCTGTAGTTCTATCAGGAACATGAGCAGAAACGAACTCTCTTTAGTTACTCAGGAAGTCAGTCAGTCAGTCTATCAGTCTGTCGGTCCGTGAGGCAGTCAGTCGGTCAGTCAGTGAGTCGGTCTGACTTAAGCTAGCCTGTTCTCCTTATATAGCAGTTAACAAGCTTACAATACATTTAAAGCAATATCAACAAACATAGATTAATGGTTTAAGTATACATTAGTAAACCCAATCACTTTTTACATGATTCTAACGGGTGATTAGATCTGGCCCGCGGGGACGCCCTGAAAACAGCGAAGGACCGGCCCGTGGTGCCTCTGCCAGCTCGGGAGGGCCATGTGCGGCTCTCCCGAGCTCCGTTTTCACTGGCAGAGGGTTGCAGGAGGCCGTCACAGCTGAAAACGGAGCTCAGGAGCCTGTTTTCACTGGCAGAGCGCTCAGACCACCACAGGCGCCCCCCCCACGAATGATGTCAAGCTGGCCACGCCCACCCCGGCCCCCCCGAGGTCAAACACAACCCTGATGCGGCCCTCAATGAAATCGAGTTTGACACCCCTGCAGCAAGGTGTGCCACAGTGGTTTAAGTTCCAAATTATTTGTCTATGCATGTTTGAATAGATGTTGCAGATGTTAAAGCTTGGTTATATCTGCTTCTAGCCTCTTCAACTTTTCCCTAGGTCTGTCTTGATCCCGCTATCCGAGAGGTCCACTATAGATCCGGCTTCAAAACCTGTTACCTGCCTGGAGGCCTTCCGCCACCCTCAATACAGGGGCCTCTTCCATTATCTCCTGAGGGTTGAGTCCACTCCCAGTGACCCTGGCAGGTAATCGTCCAGATTAAGCCTTTTTTTATTCGATGTGGCTAGTTTACACGGCCTTGTGTGGTGAATTGTGGCTTGCGTTGTTTGATTGTCCGCAGGCTGACTCCTCTCCGGCAGCTTTTGGGATCCCTAGCCAGTCACCCTCGGGTTGGGCAATGTGCCAAGAGCGTCCCAGTCTTACTGCAGCTCTTCTTCAGGTTGGTGTCCAAGGTAAGGTTCCCATCGCCACACGGTCCAAGAAGGTTATTGCTGAGATGTGTTGAGGCAACTACAGTCAAGGCTACTGCATTCACAATTAAAAAAATGCAGCACAACAGTTGGAAGGGACCTTGGAGGTCTTCTAGTCCAACCCCCTGCTCAAGCAGGAGACCCTGTACCATTTCAGACAAATGGTTGTCCAGTGTCTTCTTTAAAACCTCCAGTGATGGAGCCTACAACTTCTGGAGGCAAGATCTTCCACTGATTGTCAGGAAATTTCTCCTTAATCGTAGGTTGGTTCTCTCTTCGATTAGTTTCCATCCATTGCTTCTTGTCCTGTCTTCTGCTGCTTTGCAGAATAGAATTGACCCGCTTCTTCTTTGTGGCAGCCTCTCAAATATTGGAAGACTGCTATCATGTCACTCCCTAGTCCTTCTCTTCATTAGACTAGACACTCCCAGTTCCCACAACTCTTCATTCCAGCTGGATCATTGCTGGCCACATCAAATAAAAACAACCTGATTTGAATCCAGATTTTCCTGGTCTTCATCTAAGATTTCTTCCTTTGAAAACACATCAGGAATCAACATTCACGGTTTGTTTACTCGGGCAACATCTGCAGCATTAAACATCAGCCTTAGATAGGGATCATACTTAGCCACGATGTAAACAATAGGGAAGGATGCATTGCAAAATCACAGCCTCAAGTCTTCTTTTTTTGCTAAAGGAGCTGTTTTCAAAGCGGCTGCAGCCCTGAAGACCAAAAAATTATAAGATGCCCTCAAGACCTTTTACATCAGGTTTGCTGCAATGATCCGGGGTAAATTCTGATGAAAGACAAACGTGAAGTTTGCAAGAAAGGCCAAAAGGCAGGAGAATTGTCCGTCTCTCTCTCCCCCCCCCCCCAAAAAAACCCTTTTGTTTCTAGCCCTTTATTTTACAAGTTCAAAAAAGGAAAGAGGAAACCAAAGAAAACGTTCGCTAAAATGTGTTGCAATCTATCTATTTACATATTTCTGTCTTTATTTCTTCACACTAATCACTTACAAGTCACTCATAATTTACCCATATCGTTTCTCCTTTCCCTTTTCATTTATTACACCTTACATTCTATTTGTAAAATTTATCCCAAACCAAGTAGTAATCTGTCTCTTCTTTTTCTTTTGTTTCTTTTGTTAATTTATCCATCTCTGCACAGTCCATTATTTTCCTTATCAGTTCTTCCTCAGATGGTATATTATCATTTTTCCATTTTTGGGCATAAACTATTCTCGCTGCTGTGAATGTGAAAACAATTAGAGAAGAGTAAAAGGGAAAAATGTAAATAATAGATAATATACTGAGACGAAACTGTTGTTAAAAGTGTATTTATGTATATATGTGGATGTAGGTCTTTGTTTGTTTGTTTGTGTGTATTGTTTTGTAGTTTTAAAAATAAAATCAATTTTAAAAAAAATGTGTTGCAATCATGACCGAGGCAATGAAAAGAAAAAAATAATAATAATAACAGGCTGCTTCTGCTTCTGAACTACTTCTTCTCCAGTTTGCAGATGAAACTCTTGCCAAGAAGTTGACCTTGGCAGCCCTGGAGAGGAGTGATCAGCTTTACGAGATCCCCGGGTTCAAGGCCGAGGTGTTCAGGTGAGTAGAGGATTTCCTAAATCAGGGTAGAGAGACGGGAGCTTGAGATGGATCAGCCCAGAGTGACTCTTCTACTGCAAACGTCTTCAGAAACTGGAGTTGATTCTGGTCCTCTGCTAGAACCTTGGTTTGGGGTTGTCCAGGAACTCCCTGCCTCTCTTTGGGGAGCATCCCCAAAGCATGAGCCACGGTGGCGCAGTGGTTTGAGTGCAGTACTGCAGGCTACTTCTGCTGACTGCCGGCTGCTTGCAATTTGGCAGTTCGAATCTCACCGGGCTCAAGGTTGTCTCAGCCTTCCAGCAGGGGTGAAATCCAGCAGGTTCTGACAGGGTCTGGAGAACCGGTAGCGGAAATTTTGAGTAGTTCGGAGAACCGGTAGTGGAAATTTTGAGTAGTTCGGAGAACCGGCAAATACCACCTCTGGCTGGCCCCAGAGTGGGGAGGGAATGGAGATTTTGCAGTATCCTTCCCCTGCCACGCCCACCAAGCCACGCCCACGAAGCAACACCACCCCACCAAGCCACGCCCACAGAACCGGTAGTAAAAAAAATTCGGATTTCACCACTGCCTTCCAGAATTTGAGGGTAGGATCACTCTGATTGACACCTTGTTGAGGAGAAAGGAGAACTGAGGGGTCAGAGCTTATGGATGGTTCCCTCACTTGAAGGAGCAGATCCAGACTACCGGTTCTGTGGGCGTGGCTTGGTGGGCATGGCTTGGTGGGGTGGCAACTTGCTGTGAGTGACATTGGGTTGGCCACACCCACTAAGCAACACCACCCCACCAAGCCACGCCCACAGAACCGGTAGTAAAAAAAATTCGGATTTCACCACTGCCTTCCAGCCTTCCGAGGTGGGTAAAATGAGGACCCAAAATTGTTGGGGGCAATATGCTGACTCTGTAAACAGCTTAGAGAGGGCTGTAAAGCGGTATATAAGTCTAAGTGCTACTGCTGGTGCTATCCTCATTTTCTCAGAGTCTCTCTTCACCCGGCAGAGTGATGAGTTCCCAGCTACAAGCCTTGTGCAAGCAGCACCCGTCCTTGGTGGTGGAGCTGTCCAAACCACTTCTGGAGTTTTCGGGAACAGTGTCCAACATTCAGACCAAGGAGGACCTCTTCATTTACGTGGTAAGGAGATACCTGCATGTCCCAGAGACTGCCCCCCCCCCAAATCATCCCCTGACCCTTTTCCATCAGGAAACCTAAAGTCATTCTGGAATTCAGTGGTTTTTTTCGGACCTGGCTAGACTACGTGTTCCTCTCTGTCGGTCGTGCCACTGGGAGAGGTGGCGCTAAAGATTATATTCCACTGATACCCTACCGAGATGGTCCGTGGAACAGTTGCAATTCGGCCACAGTGAGTACAGGCAGTCCTTGACTGACAACCACAATAGACCCCCAACATTTCTGTTGCTAAGCAAGACATGCTAAGTGAGTTTTGTCCCATTTCACAACCTTTCTTGCCCCAGCTGTTAAGTGAATCACTGCAGTTGTTAAGTTAGTAACACAGTTGTAAAGTGGCTTCCCCGTGGACTCTGCTTGTCAGAAGGTCACAAAAGAGGAGCACATGACCCAGGGACACTGTGACCGTCATAAATAGGAGTCCATTGCCAAGCGTCTGAATTTTGATCACAGGAACATAGGGATGCCACAACGGTCGTAAGTGTGAAAATGGGGCATAACACACTTTTTTTCCAGGACTGTTGTAACTTCAAATGGTCATTAAACAGAGTGTTGTAAGTCAAGGATGACCTGTAGTTGCCCTTCAAGTGTGAGAGGAGACATGTTGGTCTTCGTTGGTCATGTCTTCTTCTAGGTCTGGGCCATTGGTGAATATGCGTCGATGACGCATGATAAACGTTGCACGGTGGAGCAGATCAACACCTTCTTCGAAGTTCTGGAAGCCATGCTCTTCGAGATCACCCAGCTGCGACCTTCAGCTAACATCCCCAAGTACTCGCCTCGTGTGATCGCTGTCCTCATGACCGCATTGGCCAAGCTAGCATCTCGCAGCCAGGACCTAATCCCCAGGTTCGAATGGTCCCTGATAAGTCTCTCCCCCTTATTGGTTTGCATGAAGACAGCTCTGGATCTGTGAACACCTGTTGGTGCTCTCTGAACTTGGTTGTTTCTTTGCAGACATTTTATTACCCAGCTAGGTAACATCTTCAGTGCTAGTGAGTGTGGGGTTTGTTCCCTGTTTGTATGCAATAGTGTTGTGGCCCGCCAGCGGCCTGTGCAGCTGGTAGCTGATTCTGACAGCAAGTAGGCTGGTGTGATTCGCCAGTGGCCTGTGCAGCTGGTACCCAAGTCGGATAGTGAGGAGGCTGGAGAGGACTCGGTGCCAGAGGCAGGGATTCAGCCAGGGCCTTCAGAAGCTCCCATAAGTGAAGAGGAAGAAGAGGAGGAGCCTCTTCTCAATGCACGGGCACACAGAGCTGCCAAAAAGCAGGAATGGCTCCTCAGGAGGAGGTCTCAGGAGTAAGGCTTAGGACTAATTAGCCACTCCCTTAGCCTATTTAAGGGATGACAACGACTGAGCCAATTTTCAGGAAACAACTTCGTTCATATTCCTTCGTGTCTTGATTCCAGAAAAGTCTGATCGGCTCTTGTTCTCTCTCTCATCATTTTTCCTGCAAATTGCTTCTGGGTGTTTTGCCCAACCACAGTAAGATTACTGTTATCTGAAAGACTGTTTCCTCAGAATTGAGTTATTATTCCTTGGAATCTTGCTGGCTGTTAATGAAGTTGAATTAACAGCCGGTGTTCAGAAAAGACTGATTTAAACTGTATTTGTGTTTGAACAACTACTAAAAAAGCTTATTAGTAGTCCTTAATTAGTAAACTAAGGTTTGTACAGACTTTGTGTGTGCTGCGTTCTTTGGGGTCCGTAGCTGGGACAAAACAAATAGCTTGCCCTGTTAGTGTTGGCAGGGTATGGTTTTCTCTTGGGTAGTTCCTTGATACAGGTATTGTTTTCTGCTTGATTGTTTGTCTGGTGTTAATCCCTGCTTATCTAGGTGTTGGCAGTTGGAGAGGATGTGTTCTGGTCTTTTGGGTTCCACCCACCACAACCCCCACCAACACTGGCAGGACAAACTATTGTATATAAACATGGAGCAAACCCCACACTCACACTGATGATGTTACCTAGTTGGCTAATGAAACATCTGCAAGAAAACAACCAAGCTCAGAGAGCACCAAGGACCCCCATTCGCCCTCCTCCTCCTCCAGTTGTTAAGTGAATCTGCATTCCCTGACTTTGCTCGCCAGAGAGTCGTAAAAGGGGATCACGTGACCCCGGGACACTGCAACCGTCATAAGTATGAGTCGGTTGCCAAGCGTCTGAATTTTGATCACATGAACATAGGAATGCTGTAAGGGTTGTAAGGGTTGTAAGGGTGAAAAATGGTCATAAGTCCCTTTTTTCAGTGCCATCGTAACTTCAAAGAGTCATTAAATGAATTGTTGTAAGTTGAGGACTACCTCTATTGGTGCTATCAACCCTTGCCACTGCTTCCAACTGACTTTATTTCTTATTTTATTTTGTCTTCTGTGCTGCAGAGTTTGCCTGTTTCTATCGAAGATGAAGATATTCATCCAGAGCCCGGCCGTTTCCTCCGTCTACTGCGCTGAAGAAGCAGAGGCCATCCTCACCCGGGCGACAGAGCTGATGAACTTACTGAAAATGCCCAGCGTGGCTCAGTTCGTACTAAGACCATCCTCCGAGGACTTAAGCCACCAGGAGACCCACATCCCTTTGTTGCTGGCCATGAAGATGACCAGCCAACTTTTGGAAGGAGGAACCGGGTCCGTTCCTGGATGAGGAAGCCCTCCAGACCAACCTACGGTTGCTTCCTGGTAATGGGTTAGAACTTCCCTAGTGCCTTCTCCATGTCTGAGGACTCTTGAGGTCCTACTTCACCGTTTCCTAGCACACCGGGGTGTCTTTACCATTGATGGCAAACGTTCACTCCCATCGGAACGTCTCACATCTTGGTTTATTAAAAACATTCATGGTCTACCTGTCTACCTCTTCTAGTTCTAGTTGAGTTCAGCAAACTTAAGTGTCCTTCATGGATCGGTGACCTTGGGAAGGAATTCCGGCTTCATCGTGGGGGCTCCATCACTGGATGTTTTTAAGAAGAGACTAGACCCTTGATGGCGAACCTATGGCACACGTGCCACAGGTAGCACGCGGAGCCATGTCTGCCGGCATGCGAGCCGTTGCCCTAGCTCAGCTCCAGCGCGCATGTGCACGCCGGCCAGCTGATTTTCAGCTCCCGCAGAGGCTCTGGGAGGGTGCTTTTGGCCTCTGGAGGGCCTCTGGGAGGGGGTGGCGGGGGAGGCCGTTTTCGTCCTCTCCAGGCTCCAGGGAAGCCTCTGGAGCCTGGGGAGGGCGAAAAACGGGCCTATCGGGCCCACCAGAAGTCGGGAAACGGGGGAGTGGGGGGTCATGTGCACATGCGGAGGGAGGGGGGGCGGGTGGGGGCACTGAATTATGGGTGTGGGCACGCGCGCACGTGCGATAGCGTGCACGCACGCGCTTTCGGCACGTGAGGAACTTTATTTGTATTTCGTTGCATGTGCAAGGGGGTGGGGCATGTGGGGGGGCATTAAATTATGGGTGTGGGTGCACGCGATAGCGCGCACGCGCGTGCTTTCAGCACCCGAGGGAAAAAAGGTTCGCCATCACTGGACTAGACAGTCACTTCTCTGAAATAGTATAGGTTCTCCTGCTTGAGCAGGGGGCTGGACTAGAAGACCTCCAAGGTCCCTTCCAGCTCATTCATTCTATTCTACCTTTGGGGATGGTGGTCTCTTGGTTCCCAGGAGCCAGGAGAGAAGGGCAAACTCCTTGTAGATCCCTCAAGGACCAACTCCCACTTCCAAGTTTGGGTCCAGATGAAAAACGGCGCGCTCATCCCATGCCAGACTTGAACCAGGTACAGATAGTCCTCAACTTATGACAATTGAGCCCAAAATTCATGTTGTTTTAAGTGGGGGGAAAAATGGCTAGGTGAATTTGTCCCATTTTACGACTTTTCTTGCCACATTAAGTGAATCCCTGCCGTCGTTCAATTGGTAGCACGGTTATTTAATGAATCTGGGTTCTCCATGGACTTTGCTTGTCAGAAGGTCGCAAAACGACTCCTGAACACTGCAACCGTCATAAATACGAGTCGGTTGTCAAGCATCGGAAGGTAAATCACAGGACCGTTGGGATTCTGCAACGGTCGTAAGTGTGAAAAACGGTCATGAGTCACTTCTTTCGGTGCCGTTGTGACTTCGAACGGTCATTAAATGAACTGTTGTAAATCGAGGACTACCTGTGGCAGATTACAGGTAGTCCTTGACTTACAACAATCCATTTAGTGACCGTTCAAAGTTACAACGGCACCGAAAAAGTAACCTATGACCGTTTTTCACACTTACGACCATTGCAACATCCCTGTGGTCAGGTGATCAATATTCAGACGCTTGGCAACCAACTCGTAGTTATGACGGTTGCAGTGTCCGGGGGGTCACGTGATCCCCGTTTGCGACTTTTTGACGAGCAAAGTCAGTGGGGAAGCCAGACTCACTTAACCGGGTTACTCACTTGGCAAGAAAGGGGGTAGAATGGGGCAAAACTCACTTAACAACTGTCTGGCTTAAGAATAAAAATTTTGAGCTCAATTATAGTCGTAACCCGAGGATTACCTGTAGTCCCAACTGCTTATTCCTTGTCTCCTCCTCCTCCCCCTTACCCACGTTTTGAAGCACAGACTTGAACACAAGAATCCATTTTGTTCTTATTTTACTTCACCCCATTCTTCGGCACAGAAGGGTGCAGTTTGAATCCACTCACTGAAAGTCCTTTGCAATATTAGAATTCTATACATTTCCCCACCCACCCTCCAAAATGCAGAGCAGATTAAGAAATACGAAACGAGAAGGCGGGGTCGCCCTCAGTTCTTCCAAGCCAAAGATTCACATTCTGTGGAAAAACGAGTGACAACCTCTTATTTTCCTCCTCAGCTTTCAGGAATTTGTGGTGGGAGTTTGCCTGGACAGAGACATGAAAGGTTTATGGCAGGGGTCTCCAAACTTGGCGACTTGGAAGACTTGTGGACTTCAACTCCCAGAATTCCTCAGCCAGCCAGGAATTCTGGGAGTTGAAGTCCACAAGTTGCCAAATTTGGAGATCCCAAATTAGAGTAGAATTTAGAATAGAATAGGAATTAAGAACTAAGAACTTTAGAATGGAATAGGAATAGAATAGAGCTGGAAGGGCCCTTAGAGGTGTTCTAGTCCAACCCCCTGCTCAAGCAGGTTAATTAATTAATGGCCCTACTTCTGCTGTTCCTCAGCAGAAGAATCCTGTGCTTATGAGCAAGTTTTACGATCAATCGGTTGATTCTATCGATCGTGTCTTATCTCTTTTTTTGTCAATCTCACCAGATCTGTGAGGGGATGGATCTGTGGTTCAGGAACGGTGGAAGAGCCACAGTAGATCCTGCCGAATGCTTGTTGTTGGAGATAAATAGGCGAGATAAGACGGTTGGTTGCAGGCCTACAAAGAAGTTGGCATTCGCATGGAGCAAAACAACCCTTGGCTTGGCTGAAGGACAAAGAAAGGACTGGATAGAAAAAAGTACCCAGCCAATTTGGAGGGTCGCCTATACCATTTTAGCCCATTGTCCACTTCCGTGTGTCTTTTTTCAAGCTATTGGTGCAGGTGAATTTTTTAAGCTAGTAGAGCAGATGAATTTGATGTCTTTTGAGAAGGATCTCTCAGCCAACTCTGGTTCCCTCCACTCCCCGCCTATCAGAATACACGTTAAGATTATATTTCTTCAGTGTTCCCCAACCTATTCTCCCCAGCTGCTTGAGATGGATCACCAGGCCCCAGGTAGCATTGATCCCCTGATCTTGAAAATTTTGGCACCTTAAAAACAAGCATCTGGGAACAAGCACCACAGCTGGGGAACGCTGACCTTTTCAATGCCACGATCTTAAATTTTCTATTTTTCTACTGCAGTCCTTGGCAAACAGCCTGGAAGATAGCGGGTAGCTAAGCAATTAAAATCCACTTTATTTCAGGAACTATTTTTTCCACAGCATTGCTACTGGCCACAAATCCTGTCTGTCTTTTGTCTGGGTTGGAAGCTCTCCCCGGCCTCCCTTTCAGATTGTGAAGAGCAGGGGTCCCCAAACTTGGCAACTTTAAGACTTGTGGACTTCAACTCCCAGAATTCTCCAGCCAGCTATGCTGGCTGGAGAATTCTGGGAGTTGAAGTCCACAAGTCTTAAAGTTGCCAAGTTTGAAGACCTCTGGTGAAGAGACTCGGCAGACCAGCAGGGGGCAGCACAGCCTCGCCAAAGCGGCAGCTGGCTGATTGTTGGTCTTGGCATCCATAGATGGTTGGAAGAGCTGAGCAATGCTCTTGGCGGTTGTTGGTCCTCAGCAATTTGAACCATCTGAGGTTCCTAAGAGGAAAATACTTGAATTTGAATCTAGTCATACTTGAATGTCATCAGCTGGCTAGGCGCTGGCCGTTGGTCTTTCAGATGCTGGCGAAAGCTCATAAATGAGTTCTATCTGAGAAGTCCCCAAATGGAACGGCCTGATCAAAGCAGGACATTTAGAAGGCAGCCTTTTGGTTCTGTGCAGATTATTTTCCTGTATGTTGCGTCTCTGGACAACCACCAGAGGACAGCAGAGATTTACTGTGTTTGTGTATATCTGCTGCTGTCTAGTGGTGATCTCGATTACTGCAGCCCAAATTTCTATCTACCATGTAGAGCCGTGGTGGCGCAGTGGTTAGATTGCAGTATTGCAGGCTAATTCTACTGACTGCCAGCAGTTCGATCCTCACTGGCTCACGGTTCACTCAGCCTTACATCCTTCTGAGGTCAGTAAAATGAGGACCCAGATTGTTGGAGGCAAGATGCTGATTCTGTAAACTGCTTAGAGAAGGCTGTAAAGCCCTGTGAAGCGGTATACAAGTCTAAGTGCTCTTGCTCTTTCTTTTTCTTTCTTTCTTTTTCTTTCTTTCTTTCTTTCTTTCTTTCTTTCTTTCTTTCTTTCTTTCTTTCTTTCTTTCTTTCTTTCTTTCTTTCTTTCTTCCTTCCTTCCTTCCTTTCTTTCTCTCTTTCCTTCCTTCCTTCCTTCCTTCCTTCCTTCCTTCCTTCCTTCCTCTTTTCTTTCTTTCTCCTTCCTTTCTTTTTTTCTTCTGCCCATCTCAAATGACTCTGGGTAGCTATGTACATCATAAGGTACGGTACACTCTCAGATGTGATAGCCTTACTGGAAAACCCTGTGAGATAGGCTAAGCTAAGAAAGATCAGCAGGAAAGGGTCTTCATCGGATCCCCTAATCACAACCCAGAGTTCCCGCCACGTTACTTTTGAGAGCTACAACCTGTTATTGCTTTCGGTTTATCACACGGATGATCCAAAGACAGGAATCCTGTATGCAAATTAGGCGTATTTGCAAAAGAGAACCGCCTGTTCTATTTTTGTTTAAATAGCCCATTTCTCTTACGTGCATAGCAACGTTCCCTTCTGACTTAACTGGAGGAAGGGAGTGTTTTTATAAAGCATCCATCTTTGGTTCCCGGCATGCAATTGTTATTTTCCAAAACCTCGTTCAACTCTCCTAATTTGATTTCCACACCCCAGAGCAGGCAGCTGGTTCCAGACCATCCTGAGCTGAATAGAGAGATCATTAGGGCAAAAAGCAGAGTTGAAAGCTTCAGGGCCTCCCAAGTCAAAGCATGATGGAGATCCACCACCTCAATATTCTATCCTTAAAGTCCGTTCACTTGACCTGTCATTGCAACAAATACCGGTTGGTCCAGAGGGAAAGCCAAGATATCTGCAAGCGGTGAAGTCCTTAGCAGGAGCAGGTCCCAAATAACCAGCTTGGGACCATTGCAAGTTTTGTATTGAAAAGGACTGCGTGACCCAGATGGAATTCTCCACTGTAAAGCAAAGCAGAGATGGGCTTAGCTTGTTCTGAATCCCAGTACTTGTGAATTGTTAGAAGATCAACTTTATATGTCCTCTTGAAAAATGCTTTGTAGTCAATCTTGGGGCACTTGGTGGAAAACCTCTGCGTCTCAAGAGTACGATGGCACTGTGTCCCCCTCCCCACACATACACACAAATTGACCAGTTGCAACTCCAGGCAGCGTTCTGAACTTCCCAGGTGTGTCATCTGCTGATGGGTCCTACCAAACTTACTCTGCTACCCTTGGAGCACCTTCAACTGTAGGTGAATTACAGAAGGGGCGCTTTTGATCAGCTTCTATGGAGAAGGTGAAGAACTATAGCTGATCTTCTTGGCAACTTCCAGATCAGACTTGGCCACCAGAAAGCGCAGCTTCTTCCCGCCAGATCGGATGAGGTCTACAGCGCTGAAAGAAAAAAAACCAAAAAAACAGCTGAAAAGGATATAAACCATGAGCTACTCAATTAATTTACCGATTTAAAGATTAACAGAGTTGGAAGGGACCTTGTAGGTCTTCTAGTCCAACCCCCCGCCCAAGCAGGAGACCCTACACCATTTCTGACAAATGGCAGTCCAATCTCTTCTTGAAAGTCTCAAGTGATGAAGCTCCCACAACTTCCGAAGGCAACTTCTGTTCCATGGGTTGATTGTTCTCTCTGTCAAAACATTTCTCCTTATTTCCAGGTTGAATCTCTCCTTGATCAGTTTCCATCCATTATTCCTTGTCTGGCCTTCAGGTGCCTTGGAAAATAGCTTGACCCCTCCCTCTCTGATTTTCCTCAAATATTGGAAAACGGGAGGGAAATAAATAAATAAAAATCCAGTTTTATTTAACCTTCTTCATGATTCTGAAAATAATGTACTCCTCCAAGATAGAATTCACTCATTAAGAGTAGCACTTATACAGTCCTACTTTTGCTTTAGGCTTTGTAGAAACTCAAAAATAGATGAGCTGTTTTAATTAATAACAGAGCAGTGCTACACATAAAGATCTGAATTTTTCTTGTTGACTTGAAATGTTTCATGCTTATCCAAGTAGCTACTTCAGAAAAGAACTCCAGTTGCCATGACTCAACTTCCAGACAACTCTACTTGAATGACTGCGAATCTTCATCGACATATTGCCACACACTTTAGGAAAGAACCCTGAGGTTGGTGTGAGAATATGAGAAGACAGCAAAAATAAAGATGTGAAACATTTGCAAAGCATGAAACACCTTCGCCCCCATCTATTCTCTGCCTCCCGAGTCCCAGTTGATCGGGAGGAAATAGGGATTTTGCAGTAACCTTCCCCTGGAGTGGGGACGGAATGGAGATTTTACAGTATCCTTCCCCTGCCACGCCCGCCACCCCACACCCACCAAGCCACGCCACGCCCACCAAGCCACACCACACCCACCAAGCCACGCCCACAGAACCGGTAGTAAAAAAATTGAATCCCACCACTGTCTTGATTGATTGATCTCCCACTACTCTTTCAAGATTTATGATAGGTATTTGTGAATTTTTATTTTTATTTATTTATTTATTTATTTATTTATTTATTTATTTTGTCAGGTACGTATTTGGTAATATACATAGGTATAACATTATTTATATACATAAGATGGGTACAAATAAAAGGGAACATTTGGAGAGGGACGGTAGGCACACTGGTGCGCTTATGCACGCCCCTTAATGAATGCTCCAACACTGGAGGTTTTTAAGAAGAGATTGGACAACCATTTGTCTGAAATGGCATAGGGTTTCCTGCTTGAGCAGGGGGTTGGGGTTGGGGTTGGACTAGAAGACCTCCAATGTCCCTTCCAACTCTGTCATTCTGTTATCTGAACATAGGATGGAATTCCACCAAATAAGTGTTCCAGAAATCTGCAAGTTAGGTGCATTATGAAAATTGAATTATGCTGTGTTTGGATCTTCCATATACACATTTTGATTTTCTTCCCATATAGCCCAGGAAATAAGAAATTAGCCCCAAATCCAAGATTTGCAAGACCCTCAATAGTCCTACTGGAGAGAAAGGATGTTAAAACCAATGTCCTGTAGCAAGGACAGATCTGGGATAGCGTGCTCCCAAATTGGATAGCCCCCAAAGATGTCCGAACTACAATTCCTAGAATTCTCTGTCAAAAGCCACCTCAGAGAAGTCATTGTCACAGACGGACTTCTTTGTACTGCAAAACCCATCGGCTTTACTTTGCCCCTACCTCTGGTAATGAGAGCCAACGAGGCTCGTGCCGTTGACAGCAAGGATGCGGTCTCCAATGGAGAGTCGGCCATCTGCTGCCGCTGGACCGTCTTGGATCAAAGTCCGAATGTAAATCCCGGGAGAACTTAAAGGGGTATGCTACAAGACAGAGGAGAGAAGAGCAGAAGAAAATGGGTGAGTTCCGGTATAGTAGGTGAACCAGCAGAGTAGCTAAGAGAGATAGAAAAACCTCAGGAGGTCATAGTTGAAAAGTTCCAGATCCTCCATGCTATCTTATTTCCATCCTTTCTTCCTAAAACAGACGTTTTTTGGAGTCCTTCCTCAATCCAGATGTTTATGGAGATTCTCAGTCATCTTGGTCATGGTTGTCCCAAAGGTGCTTTTTCAAGAAGGCAACTGGACTTTCTTGTTATGTTTCTTTATTTCTTCTTAGAAGACCCCACACCCATCTGCACCACTCAGGTGACCCTGAGGACTCAGATAAACCTCCAAGTGGCCTCAAAGGCTCTCTAAAAGGATGCAAATGACCAGCTGTCTGCAAGGAGTATCAATCCTTCCATTCCCCACCATCCAATCAGAGCTGAAGAAGCTTCTCGAATGAGAAGTGAAACGTCTTCAAAGAATGTCTGTGGAGATTCTCAGTCATCCAGGTCATAGTTGTCCCAAAGTCCAGTTGTCTCCTGAAAAAGCACCTTTGGGTCTTCAAAGAAGAACAAGGAAGTCCAGTTGCCTCTTGGAAAAAATGCACCTTTGGGTTCCTCAATCCAGCAATCGCCAAGGGCGATGGGTTACAACTCCCACTGGCTATGGTGGTATGAAGAAGATAAGAATTCTAGTCCTGCACATCTGCAGAGCTGTAGCTCAAGAGAAAGACAATCTA
Source organism: Thermophis baileyi (assembly GCA_003457575.1). Lineage (NCBI taxonomy): Eukaryota > Metazoa > Chordata > Lepidosauria > Squamata > Dipsadidae > Thermophis > Thermophis baileyi. The sequence goes on from QLTV01002570.1 coordinate 245,007, forward strand.
ACAAGCAGATGTTGCTGAACTACACCTTCCTTCCATCTTGGGGACCATGGATGGAAGAGAGAAACACGGGAGTCTATCAACCGTAGGGCTCCTGGAAGCTACTCTTTGCGGTCTTTATTCTGAAAGAGGCTTCATACCACGTCCCCCGGAAGACCTACTCACCAAACCATCTATCAGTCCCATCCCCAAACCGATGGGCCCCTTTTCCAGTTCCACCACGAAGACGTAGCAAAAATCGTCGGTGGCCGAGCTGCGATTCGAAGAAGCCGGAGTAGGAAAGTCGTAGGGCGTGGGAGAAGATCCTGAGGCCAAGGAGCAAAATACACGACCAGATTGTACTTTTATAAACATCACACACTATTGTCAGTTCCTTCTCCTTCCGTCAACCCATCCTCCCCAACCTGGGTCTAGCTGGATTTCTAACTTGCATAATCGCTGGGAATTTTGATATTTGCTCCAACACGCCCACAGGGCTGGAGAGGGTTATGTGCTATTCTTGCATTTCTTTTTAACGTTTCTATCCCCTTTTTTCCCCACTAAGACGGATCCGGCTGCTTCAGGAGCAATTAGCACAGTGGGATACAGAGTACAAAGGCCCCACCCCCGCTTAAAATGGCCCGAAGCGCTAAAGAAACATTAGCCCAGCAATTTTTATAAAAGCAAGCAGCAGGTAATTATCACCACTATAATAATGTCACAGGTTTGGAAAAAGCATGCCTAAATTAAACCACATTTGCTTGCTCCCCCAAAGCATAGCATCTTGCCACATTGCTGGAAAAGCATTATAAATGCTGGTTGTTTCCTTGCAGGTGTTTCATTATCTGACATCTCATGAGGTTACCTGGTTGGGTGATAAAACGTCTGTAAGAAAACAACCAAGCTCAGAGAGCAC
>QLTV01002570.1:266559-282142 GCA_003457575.1 Thermophis baileyi
CCCCCCTTTCCCCAAATCCCTGGAAATAAACTGGAGGTGGAATGCAGAGGACGGATCTGTTCCCCTGGACCAAGGGAGGTTGAAGAGCATCAACGTCTTACCCGTCTTACCGCAAAGTTGAAGCAAGGGCTTCCCAGGCGCTCGGTCTCCCCTGGCTTTTAAGCCAAGCTCATTTGCCAGCGCACTGGCAGGTTGTCAGGATTCGCCAACTGCAGTGGAGACTGCGCATTAGCTGCAGAGGTAAGGAACAATTAACTTCTCCACACCGTCTCTCAGAGAGAGAGAGAGAGAGAGAGAGAGAGAGAGAGTCTCCCTGGGGCATGACAAAGCTTGTAAATGCAAGCACAGATTTAGAATAGACTAGAGCTGGAAAGGACCTTGGAGGTCTTCTAGTCCAACCCCCTGCTCAAGCAGGAGACCCTATAGCATTTCAGACAAATGGCTGTCCAATCTCTTTTTAAAAGCCTCCAGTGATGGAGCACCCACAACTTCTGGAGGCAAGCAGTTCCACTGGTTAATTGTCCTCACTGTTAGGAAGTTTCTCCTTAGTTCCAGGTTGCTTCTCTCCTTGATTAGTTTCCATCCATTGCTTCTTGTCCTGCCTTCTGGTGCTTTGGAAAATAAGCTGACCCCCACTTTTTTGTGGCAGCCCCTCAAATACTGGAAGACTGCTATCCTGTCACCCCAGGGAGAGGGTTATTTTTCCTTTGTAAATGCTGCATGATGGGTTAAAAAAATGGGTCCTTCCAGTGCCTGGCCTTGTGAGGACCAAAGTTTGGCTCCACCAAGATAATCTCATTGCAGTTCCAGATCAGAATAACAGGATAACAGTGTTGGAAGGGACTTTGGAGGTCTTCTAGTCCAACCTCCTACCCAAGCAGGAGACCCTATACTATTCCGGACAAATGGCTGTCCAGTCTATTCTTAAAAACCTCCAGTGTTGGAGCACCCACAACTTCTGGAGGCAAGCTGTTCCATTGGTTATTTGTCCTCACCGTTAGGAAGTTTCTCCTTAATTCCAGGTTGCTTCTCTCCTTGATTAGTTTCCATCCGTTGTTTCTTGTCCTGCCTTCTGGTGCTTTGGAAAATAAGCTGACCCCCTCTTCTTTGGGGCAGCCCCTCTTCTCATCTAAGAAGTCCGATATGCCTCATGCAAAACCAGAGAAGCATCGCTCCCTCTCTTTCTCCCCATGAAAGACTCCTATCTCTGACCTCTTTGCTCTTCAACCATCGAAGGAACCGATAAAGGAGGACCATCAGAGGAATATCGTAGCTAAACCAAAGCAATGTTCAAGCAGGCTGGGTGGACTCTTGAAGAAGGAAGTCCCAATAGAGTTTGGGGTGTGGGAGATACAACTGTGCCAACCTCCAAAACAAATGATAGACTCACAGAGTTGGAAGGAAGCTTGGAGGTTCAACCTTCTGTCCAAGGCAGGAGTCCTTATACCATCCCAGACAAATGGTTGTGCAATCTTTTCTTGAGAACCTTCAGTGATGGAGCACATACCTTGCGTGTGGGTGTACCCACAAATTCATTGAATGGCTTTGCCTCTGTCCTCCATTCTCTGCCCAATAGGACAGCTGGTCCTGGTTGAACCCTTCTCCCGTCTTCTATCCACAGTTTTCACATAGAAGCGAGATATCACCTTCTCCTTGAGGTGGAACACCTTTTTCCACGACACTTTACGTTATCTTCCCCAAACTAGATTTCTCAAGTTTTTCTCACAATCCCAGAGTGGATGATTTAAAAAATAAAACAAAACTCTGCATTCCCTGGAGAGAAGCCAAATTTAGAGATGGGACTCTCCCCACTTGGCCGAAGGTGGAGAAAGAAAGAAAAGACCCAGCTTCTCCGTGGATGAAACAAGAAATCAGGATCAGAAAACTCTCCAAGCCCATTTATAAAGGAAACGGCTTAGAGTCCACCAGGCAATCTACCTTATTTGGTGAGGAACGGTCTTGCAGTTCTTAAATACATTTTTTTTTTGGTTGTTTGCTTTAAACTCTGCCTTTGCTGGGAAACTTAAAAGAAATGATTGGCGTAGAGAAGGAGCAGAGATGCTTACTGAGTTTGTTTATACGTCTCCAGATTAGGCAAAAGAAGGACAAATAGGGCAGAATAGTCTACCGCAACAACAAGCAATGATTTCAGGTCAAGCTGGACCAGAAATGACTGGTAGAAAGGAGGACTGGGCCACCATACAAGGGGCCGAAGTACCCTCCCAAGAAGCAAAACTGAAATGTGGAGAAGAAAACGGGGAGATTTGGCCCTCAAGGTTGAGATAATGAAGATTATCTTCTTCATTATCTTCTTCTACCATTTGTCTGAAGTGGTGTAGGGCAGGGGTCACCAACCTTTCGGACCTCAGGGACCACTAAATTCATAATTTTAAATCCTGCGGACCACTAATATGATCTGCCTAATGACCGGCTGGGTGGTCATGGCTAGGTGGCCATGTGACTGGGTGGGCGTGGCCAACTCGATGTCACTCACATCGAGGGGCGCCTCGCCGGCCTCTACTCGCCCCTCCCCTCCCAACCACTCCTCGCCTGCCCACCCGGGCTACCTTAGGGCCCCAACAGGAAGCAGTTGTTGGAGCTAAGCAGCCACCATGAGAAAGAGTTGGCAAAACAGCTGGCTCAGTTCAAATTGGATCTGACCGAGAAGGAGGCTCAGCAGAAGCACCTCACTGAGGACTACGAACATAGGCTTTCCAAGCAGAGGGAAGACCTGCGGGAGTGCAAGGCCAGGTACCGGCGCCTGGAGGCTCAGCGGGCTGAGATGGTCAGCCAGTTCCAGGCCATGATGCAGTCCCACTGGAACGAGGCCCTCAGGCTCTTTGCCACCAGCGGCGCTTCCCTCCAGCCTTCGCCCAAAGCCCCGCGCCAGGAGGCCGAAGCAGACCCCAAGTCGGAATTTCTGCCCCCCCGCCAACCCACACAAAAAGGCCCCCGAAGGGGGGAGACTCTCTGCAGCAACACAAATGTTCATTGCATGTATCCGGCCCAGGGGCCGTAGTTTGAGGACCCCTGATTTAGTGCAATATAAAAAATGCAAATAATTTTTCTGCGGACCACCAAAATTTTCTCGCGGACCACCAGTTGTCCACGCACCACCAGTTGGTGACCGCTGGTGTAGGGTATCCTGCCTAAGCAGATACCTAGATACTAGAAGACCTCCAAGGTCCCTTCCAACTCTGTTATTCTATTCTATTCATAGGAAAGGTCGTAAAATCACTTAACAAATATCTCACTTAGCGACAAAAAAAATTGGGCTCAATTGTGGTTGTAAGATTCTGTACCCACAGGAAGAGCAATTGAAAATCCAAACTTAATTTAAAGCTGGAGGCAAAGCTTAGGTTGAGTTCTGATTAGGATATCAATACTTGCATCCAAGTATACAGTTTATGGAGATTCTCCATCATACAAGTCATGGTTGTCCCACAGGTGCTTTTTTCAAAAGGCAACTGGACTTTCTTCTTGTTGTTGTTGATATTGTTGTTGTTGCTGTTGTTGTTTTGAAAACATTTCATGTCTCATCCGAGAAGCTTCTTCAGTTGAAGAAGTTTCTTGGATAAGATGAAGAAGTTTTTCGGATGAGAAGCGAAACATTTTCAAAGGGGAAAAAACCCCAATTCAGTCCAGTTGCTTTTTGGAAAAAGCCCTTTTGGGACTTACAGCAAATCTTTTCCCAGCTGGCATTGTCCATAACCACCCTGGTTTCCCGTAACGTGGTTTGGGAAGACAGAGGTTATCAGCCCGTCTATCAGCAACCCAATTGACCCAAGTTGTTGAAGAACCTTCTTGGTCTTGAAGCTTTTCAAAGCTTTTTAGAAGATTCTGTACCTCCAGGAAGACCAACGGAAAATCCAGACTTAATCTAGATCTGGAGGCAAACCTTAGGTTGAGTTCTGATTAGGACACCAATATTGTGTCTATGGAGATTCTGAATCAACCAGGTCATGGTTGTCCCAAAGGTGCTTTTTCCAAAAGGCACCTGGACCTTCTTGGATGTTTTTTTCTTAGAAAACTCCAAAGATGCTTTTTCAAAAAGCAACTGGACATTCTGAAAGTTGCCTCTTGAAAAAATGCACCTTTGGGACAACCAGGACCTGGATGACAGAGAATCTCCATAGACCTTGAAGAAGAAGTTCTGAAGAAGCTTCTTGGATGAGAAGGGAAACATCTTCAAAGAAGAAAAACCAGAAAGTCCAGTTGCCTCTTGAAAAAATGCACCTTTGGGACAACCATGACCTGGATGACGGAGAATCTTCATAGACCTTGAAGAAGTTCTGAAGAAGCTTCTTGGATGAGAAGGGAAACGTCTTCAAAGCAGGGGTGGGTTCCTCCCAGTTCGGACCGGTTCTCCCGAACTGGTAGCGGCCCGCTGGTGATGTCACGATGACATCACCGAACCGGTCGGTGCCAGTCCGTGGGGGCCGCCATCTTTTTTTTAGGGGTTTTTTTTTGAATTTTTTATTTTTATTTTTCCTTCTGAGCATGCGCAGAAGCCGACTTCCGGCACTGTGCATGCGGTCGCCATCTTTTTTTCAGCTTTGTTTTTTGTTGTTGTTGTTACTGCACAAGCGTGTGCACGCAAAGCACGCGCGCACCCATGAGGCGCGCCCACACGGCGCGGGAGGGAGCGAACCGGCAGTGAGGTAAGTTGGAACCCACCCCTGCTTCAAAGAAGAAAAACCAGAAAGTCCAGTTGCCTCTTGAAAAAATGGACTTTTGGGACAACCATGACCTGGATGACGGAGAATCTCCATTAGACATTTCTTAGAAAGCTTCTCATCCAAGAAGCTTCTTCAGTCCAATTGATCCAAGCTGCTGAAGAACCTTCTTGATCTTGAAGATTCTCAAAGCTTTTCAAGGGAGCATCGTAAAACAAGCACGACTTTTGATTGGGATGGTATAAGATTCCTGCTTTGAGCTAGGGGTTGGACTAGAAGACCTCAGAGGTCCCTTCCAACCTTAGGATCCCATGAAGAAAAAGGCTCAAGTGCAAATAAGAAAAAAAACGAACTTCAGCATTCTGCTTGTGGCTTCCTCTGTTGAAAAAAGCCAACTTCTGATTTCCTTATCTGTCGTAAAGGGACCTTCCGTATTGATTCTGGGCAGCCAAAGCCAAACAAAAGCAAAACACAAAAAGAAAGAAAAACACTGGAGTTGTCGCCCTCCAAAGAAGACTGTTAAACCCTCGTGAAACTCCCCGAGCTTTGCTGGAAAAATAAACACAGGACTTTTTCCTGGATGCGGCCAAATCTTTCGATCCCTCTTCCCTATCCGGCCTGTGGGTCTGGATTTCCCTCCCACGCTCCTGCGGATGATGATGGGCGATTGACGCGGGGCCTGGGTTTGCAAATGAAAACTCTGGGCGTGACGTGACTCCTCCTGGGCCAAGGTGTGCTGTTCTGCTCCTTTGGCCCCCGGTTGTCTCTCTTGGCAACAGCCAAGCAACTTCCGCTTCCAAAGCCACGGTGTTGCTTGGTTGTAAAGGCTGCCCTGTTTCAGCAATCCGGCCTTGTGGTTGTTGAGAGATTCGGTTCTTCGAACTCCGCTTGGTCAGCAGATGCAACCAAACTGAGCTGGATCCACTTTAGACAACCTAGAGAACCATTAGCAATGGGGTTCTGCTATCCCCTAGAGCCGTGAGCTAGAGCTAGACCTAGAGCTAGCCCCTAGAGCCCTCTCGGCAGGCACGTGAGCTGTCGCCCAGCTCAGCTCCACCGCGCGTGCACGCGCCTCCCGCCATCCAGCTGATTTTTGGGCATTTGCCGCGCATGCGCAGAGGGCGGGGTGCACGCGTGAGACACGCACGCATGCGTGCAAGGGGATGGGGGGGTCGCGCGCATGCATGGGGGCGTGGGGAGCGTGGGGTGTGTGCCCCCCCTCCGTGGCCTGTTTTTGGTCCCAGGAGGCTGCAGGGAGACCTGCTAGGCCCAAAACGGGGGGCAGGGGGTCGTGTGCGCGCATGTGCGGGGTGGCGGGGCACGCAGGGGGTGTCGCGCGTACATTGCATTATGGGTACCAGCGCGCGCTTTCGGCACATGACGAGAAAAAGGTTAGCCATCACTGCCCTGGAGTCTTCCTCTCTCTTGCATGCCCGAACAGTTCTTCCCCATTAAAGGAGAACATTTGAAACTCAGGATTGAAATGAGGGGTCCTTGGTGCTCTGTGAACTTGGTCGTTTCCTTGCAGATGTTTCATGACCCAAAACTAGGTAACAACAGCACTGATGATGTTACCTAGTTGGGTCATGAGATGTCTGCCAGAAAACAGCCAAGCTCAGAGAGCACCAAGGACCCCACAATCCTCTTCCTCCCTCCTCCTTCCTCCTCTCCACAAACCCCACTCCCTTTAGCATTGATGATGTTACCTAAGTTTCTAGTTCCTCCCCTTCATTCCTTCCTCCCCTCCTCCTCTTCCTCCTCCTCCATCTCCTTCCTCCTTCCTCCTCCCCACAAACCCCACTCCCTTTAGCATTGATGATGTTACCTAGTTTGTGTCATGAAACGTCTGCAAAGAAACAACCAAGCTCAGAGAGCACCAAGGACCCCTCAGTTCTCACCATTCTTGCAACTGACTTGCTTAGCAATGGAACTGCTGGCCACAATTGTGGGGGTAAGTCAATTACGACGGACTTTTGGCCAGGCCAAGATTTCAACCCACATTTTTTCCCCTCCCTCCCACCCACCTAGTCCAAATCCTAATCCAGGGGAAGTCCCAGAATCTCACCTCTCTAGCTACACCTTCCCAAGCTTCGTGATGGGTTTAACTAAGCTTACATATTTGGCTGAATAATTCATCTCCACCAGGTTTGCCCCAGTGTAGATCCTTGAATGACCCCACTTCTCTAGGTCTAAGCCCCATGTTGATCTATCCTTCCCCTCCCCACCATTGGCAGTTTGCACACTAAGCTCAAACCCCACAAACCACAAGATAATGGCTTATGATCTTGCACCTTTAGTGCTGCATAGAGCGGTGTCACCTTCCCGGAAGACCTTCTGTTCCTCACCTGCTGTGATGGTGTCTTTGTCCTTGGCCGTCATCTCCTCCACTTCAGACCTCTTCCGAAGCTCAAACCTCCGAGAGAAACCTTCCCGCGGCTTCCAAAGGTCCTGGATCAAAAGAGGTTTCTCATGGTCTCTCAGGATTCTCAACCCTTCCATCTTCCACTGTTTCTCCGAGTCAGCAAACGTCCCGACGACATCGCAGAGAACATAATGGCCCACATCTACCCTGCTGAGTCCATACCTCTCAAGAGCTTCTTTCAACAGCTCTTGGGCACTCGAGCTGGCCGTGGCCAAGACGCTCTTGTAGTGAGTGCCCACACAGATGTGACATCCAAAGATCTTGAGAACTCCAGGAGCTGAGACCTGGGTGGAGAGTTCTGACGGATCTTCCTTGTTTGCTCCCGAATAACTGGCCACCGAGCTGCGGTCCTTGTAGCTCAGCGTCCGGTACAGGACCTGGGAGAATATCCGACTTTGTCGCTTGAATCGGTTTTTGGAGGGTGGCGACATGGTTGAAGGTGACCTGTAGAACATCACGTAGGAAGGCGTCATGGGCCGTGGCTGGACAGAAAAAAAGCAGAGCCGTGAATGTGCAATCAGGAGGCCAAAAACAAGAGACACATGGCTGACAAACAAGAAGATGTTCACAGAGGCTCTGCAAAAGAACAACAACCCTAGAGCACAGGTGGCTTCAAGATCCTACGTTTGGCTAGAGTCCCAGAGGGAGTTTGCTAACGTGGTTTTGAGAATGGTCCAAGAAAGACCGGAGGAAGCAGGGTGAAGTCACCTAAGGCAAGGACTTTCAAACGTGGCAACTTTGGGATAAAACACTGCTCTACCAACAACCACCCAGATCCCAATTTATCTCCTGCCCACCCTGAAACAGAACCTCTTCTAAATTGGGTGTTTTCTGAGTATTACACAATGCTCTCAATTGTTCTGGCCCATCCCATGTTGCTTTCACCCAACGTGACAGCAAGTCAAACAATCATTTTGCCCTTGCAAGCGTTGAACACGGCAGCCAACCATCTGGAGATCTTATCACAGACCCAATTATTGCCCAACCTCTACCTTCTTCCATCCCGCTGTAAACAAAAGCCAGATTTGGGGTCAAGAGAAGATGGGTCCTGCCAGAGGACTGGAGGCTAAAACATATAAAGAACGGTTACAGGAATTGTGTATGTAGTTTAATGAAAAGAAAGACTAAGGGTGACATGATAGCAGTCTTCCAATATCTCAGGGGCTGCCACAAGGAAGAGGGAGTGAAGCTATTCTCCAAAGCACCTGAAGGCAGGACAAGAAGGAATGGATGGAAATTAACCAAGGAGAGAAGCAACCTAGAACTAAGGAGAAATTTCCTGACGGTGAAAACAATCAATCAGTGGAACAACTTGCCTTCAGAAGTTGTGGATGCTCCATCACTGGACGTTTTTAAGAATAGACTGGACACCCATTTGTCCAGAATAGTATAGGATCTCCTGCGTCAGGGTTGGACTAGAAGACCTCCAAGATCCCTTCTAACTCTGTTATTCTGCCATTCTGCCACGTGTAAAAATTCCTCCCAAAAAAATCCGAATAATGTTATTTACTTGCATCTCTTATACCAATGTCACCAGTCACTTCAATCTTGGATCCAGAATTTGGAACATCTGGATGCAAAATGTTTAACCGCTCCAAGCTCGCGGCACGCACAAAACGGGTATCCTTCAGCCTGGCAGGGGGACTAACAGAGCCGGAGGCTGGCTCTGAATTCTTTCTAAATATATATTGTCTTTTTGTCCTCCGCAAAGAATGCGGAAGACGTTCCCAAGGCCGCTTGGCGGGCGGAGAGGACGTCTTCTTCTCCCCATTGGGAGGTGAATGAAATCTGTAGGGTATCTGCCATCGCTTTTATCAAGCCTCTGCCTTGTGGGAGACCACAGCTTGAGGGGACGGACAATTACACACCAAAATCTCAGCTTCTATTTTTAGGAAAAGGGAGCCGCCCTGCCTGGTGGCCGAGACGGATTTGAATCCAGGGTTTTTTCAATGTTTCCAGCACAACGGATGCATTAAACCCCGGGTGGAAAGGCACGGGGTGCNGTATTCCCACCCTAGAAAACAGGTTCTGCAGAATAATATACAGCTAGTCCTCGGCTTACAGCGGTCGCTTAGTGATCGTTTGAAGTCACAATAATTCCCCCCCCCCAAAAAAAAGATATTTAGAATCCAGTTCCAAAGTTACAACATCTGCCTCCTCTTCCCCCCGCCCAACAAGGTCGCGTGACTGCATTTTTACTACTTGACACAACTGGCCCGCAACTGCATCTATGCCCAGCAGATGGGCAGCAAATAAATTTAATAATAATTTCTTTTTTAAAAAATAAAATAAAAATAAAATGTGACTACAATTTGGTGGGTTTCCCCCCCCCCAGAAACCGGGTCCATTTCTGGAAAAAAAAACAAACATCCCATTTTGAAAAAACCCCCAGAAACCGGGTCCATTTCTGGAAAAAAAAACCAACATCCCATAGCAAACAATGGGTTCGTTTAACAACCGCTGTGTTCGTTTAACAACCGCTGCATTCGTTTAACAACCGCTGCGTTCGTTTAACAACCGCTGTGTTCGTTTAACAACTGCTACGCATACACAAAAAAATGTCATAAAATCAGGCTTGGTCAAGCGATGACCTGCTTTAGAACGGTCAGGACTTACGAGATTTGGAGATTTTGGGTTTGCCTCGTTTTCCCCCTAGTTAAATTTCTGGTTTTCCGGCTCCAAACTGTAGGAACCCAGAATCCTGTTCTTCAATCAGCACATGACCGACATTTGGCACCAACATCAGAGGGAGGTTTGGAGAATAACTTAACCAAGATTGTCCGTCCTTCCTCTACAGGGCTAATGTCGGGATTAACGATCAGTAATCACAGCTTTTCTGCAGGGTGAAGGGAGAATAACTTTCTAGAGAATAACCACTTTGAGTTAAATTTTAGGGTGCCGAGTGCCAAACCCAAGTGGCGTGGCTTTGAAGGACCTTCCTAACGTGCATTCTTTGCATCGGTCTTCATGCAAAAAGAAACTATAGCCCAACCTACCAGAAATATAACTGCAAAAAACAGACTGGAAACTAAAGTAAAAAAATAAGCAAAAAAAAAAACAGTAAGAGAACACCTGTCTGATCTTGATGAATACAAATCACCAGGACCGGACGGATTACACCCCAGAGTACTAAAGGAGCTGGCAGATGTCATCTCACCACTGCACCACATCTTTCAAAAATCCTGAACAATCCTGGGAACTACCAGAGGACTGGAAAAGAGCTGATGTGGTTCAATCAACCAATGGAACAGAAGTTGCCTTCGGAAGTTGTGGGAGCTTCATCACTTGAGACTTTCAAGAAGAGACTGGACTTCCATATGTCAGAAATGGTGTAGGGTCTCCTGCTTGAGCAGGGGGTTGGACTAGATGACCTACAAGGTCCCTTCCAACTCTGTTAATCTGTAAATCTGCATACATTCCCTCCACTTCAGCGCCACAATGGTTTTACTATCTGGTTATAAAGTTCTCAGCTTACAGGTAACCTCCGACTTCGAACGCTTTCATTTAGTGACCATTCAAAGTTACAACAGAGCCCCCCTGGTGGCGCAGTGGTTAGAATGCAATATTGCAGGCTAATTCGGCCCACTACCAGGAGTTCGATCCTGACCGGCTCAAGGTCGACTCAGCCTTCCATCCTTCCAAGGTCAGTAAAATGAGGACCCAGATTGTTGGGGAAATATGCTGATTCTGTAAACCGCTTAGAGAGGGATGTAAAGCACCGTGAAGCGGTATATAAGTCTAAGTGCTATTGCTTCTTTCCTTCCTTTCCTTTCTTTCTCTCCCTCCCTTTTCTCCTTCCTTCCTTCCTTCCTCACCTACCTACCTACTTCTTGTCCTTCCTTCCTTCCTTCCTTCCTTCCTTCCTTCCTTCCTTCCTTCCTTCCTTCCTTCCTTCTTCCTTCCTTCCTTCCTTCCTTCCTTCCTTCCTTCCTTCCTTCCTTGCCATGGTGGCACGGTGGTTAGAATGCAGTATTGCAGGCTGACTCTGCCCACTGCCAGGAGTTTGATCCTGGCTCAAGGTTGACTCAGCCTTCCATCCTTCCGAGGTTGGTAAAATGAGGATCCAGATTGCTGGGGGCATTATGCTGATTCTGTAAACCGCTTAGAGAGAGCTGTAAAGCACTATAAAGCGGTATATAAGCCTAAGTGCTGTGGCTATTGCTATTTTCCGTCTCTTTTTTAAGAGACTTATGACCAGTTTTCACACTTGCAACCGTAACAGCATCCCCACGGTCACGTGATCCAAATTCGGAGGCTTGGCAACTGGCATGTACCTATGACAGTTGCACCGTCCCGGGGTCAGGTGATCACCATTTGTTAACCTTCCCAGCTGTTTTCTGACAAGCAAAGTCTGGGGGGGAAGCCAGCTTTGCTGAACGGCCCTAGGATCGCCTTAACAACTGCGGAGAGATTTGCTTAACAACTGCGACCGAAAAGGTCGTACAATGAGATGCAACTCAGTTCACAATCATCTTGCTTAGCAACGGAAATTTCGGGCTCAATTGTTGTCGTAAGTCGAGGATTAGCTGTATGATGCTCTCTTCTTTCATATCTCCAGCTAGTAACTGTGTGGTAGATTTCTGCATGGAACAGTGGAGAACTTAGGACTTCTACCTGCAAAATATTATTTTTCCACTCGGATAATGGACCTGATTCCCAGTTGCAATGCATGGCTGTGAAAGTTGGACCATAAGAAAGGCTGAGCGCCAAAGAATCGAGGCCTTTGAACTATAGTGCTGGAGAAGACTCCTGTGAGTCCCTTGGACTGCAAGGCGATCAAACCGGTCAGTCCTAGAGGAGATCAACCCTGACTGCTCTTTAGAAGGCCAGATCCTGAAGATGAAACTCAAATACTTTGGCCACCTAATGAGAAGGAAGGACTCACTGGAGAAGAGCCTAATGCTGGGAACGATTGAGGGCAAAAGAAGAAGGGGACGGCAGAGAATGAAGTGGCTGGATGGAGTCACTGAAGCAGTCGACGTGAGCTTAAATGGACTCCGGGGGATGGTAGAGGACAGGAAGGCCTGGAGGAACGTTGTCCATGGGGTTGCGATGGGTTGGACACGACTTCGCAACTAACAACAACAATGGACCTGATTACGTCAGGCCTATTATATTATTTTGGTAACTGCTTCCCATCCTTTATTCTGTAATTATTTGACGGAGTATATTTTTGCTTTGTTAACCCTCCTCAGAGCTGTCATTTCCAGATGGCCGTGCCAATAAATCAATGGGTTGAGGGGACTTCATTTCAGAGGTGGGTTCCTCCCGGTTTGGACCGGTTCGCCAAAACTGGTAGCGACCCACTGGTGACGTCACAGTGATGTCACGGATCCGGTTCGGTCAGTGCCGGTCCATGAGCGCCGCCATCTTTTTTTTGAATGTTTTTGAATTTTATTTTTTTTCCCTGAATTTTTTTCTGGCATGCGTTGCCATCTTGTTTTTGGCTTTTGGGGGGGGATTTTTTCGGATTTTTCAGCACTGCGCATGCCCGTGCCCATGAGGCACGCCCACGCGGCGCGGGAGGAAGCGAACTGGCAGCGAGGTAAGTTAGAACCCACCCCTGCTTCATTTGGCAGCCTTCATAACTAGCTCCTGACCCCTTCCCCTTATTTTAGCAAAGTCTGTGCAAGTCCATTAAACTTTCACTCTCTTCATAGAACCAAAAAAGCAGACACACACACACACAAAAATGAAACGTGGAGGAAGAGAGAGAGGGAGGAACTGTTATTTCGGAGTTGCAATGTGGAAAACATTATTTTTTTTCCAAAACAGCAAAGGAAGTAGAAAGGGGGAGGGAAAAAAAATACGAATTCCAAAGCAAAACTTTGCTTTTTTTGCCAAATTATATATCCTGCCCTTCTCTCGGGCCAAACTAAGCATTCGGCAACTGGGTGACATCAACTGTTTGTTGTCGGTGAAGCATCCTTGGAAGAAAACAAAATTCTCCCATTCAAGGTTTTTCCTAGTCTGACCCCACTGAAATAACTGCCAAGGTGAGGTCAAAAAAGTCAAAATGGTGGTTCCCAATGGTGGAACTGAAGCTCCGACATACATAAAAAAACAGACGGAGCTTTGATGGAAGCTTCACGGTGGCCATCTTTTTCGATCCCACCTTCTACAGGTAGTCCTCGACTTACAACGGTCTGTTTAGTGACCGCTCGAAGTTACAAGAGCACTGAAAAGAGGGACTTAGGACCGTTTTTCACACTTACGACCGTCGCTTGCATTCCCCGTGGCACACGTGGCCAAAATTCAGATGCTTGGCCACTGGCTCGTATTTACAACGGTTGCCAGGGTTACGTGATCCCCTTTTGCGACCTTCTGGTAAGCAAAGTCAAGGGGGAAGCCAGATTCACTTAACAACCATGGCAAGAAACGTAAAACGGGGGCAAAACTGGTTTAGGGGTATTTGGCGCTCTCTGAGCTTGCTTGTTTTCTTGCAGATGTTTCATTACCCAAACTCACTTCACAAATGTTTCACTTAGCAGCAGAATTTGGGGTTCAATTGTGGTCATAAGTTGAGGAGTATCTGTATAGGCTAAGATACATTTTAAGGTGTAGCTTTCTTTCTTTCTTTTTTTTAACGGCACTGACCCTCAATCTGAGAACCAAACGCCACACTCGTTCAGTTAAATGAATTCTGTGGCATGAATGCCTTTGCTCGGTGAGCATTCAATCTTTTTCTCCTTTCTCTCTCATCCGAAAGTGCAGAATCTGGAACAATTTGGGAGTCACCTTCCTAATTTTCATGGCCTGTACTTAAAATTTAAATCTGGACCGCGTGCATTTGGGCAGAACCACGCTGGGGGAATCAACTTTTGCAAACTCTTGAGCAATGTCACAGCAATGTTTCTGGCAAAAACTTCTGCATAATAATAATAATAATAAAAAACTGCTTTGTTTCTGCTGACCAAGCGTGTCCTAAGAGGCTTCAGAGCAGGACAATGTTTAAAAAAAAATAAAAATCCAAAGATATATCATGCTCGTGCCAACCAACCGGCTTTTAATGGTTTCTCTTCCCACACACCCCACCAAGTGAGCCAAAATTAAAATCTCATCATTCGAATAGCTTAAAACGCAGCAAAGAAATGGAGGGGAGAAAAAAACACAACACAAAAATTATCGGAGGCTGCGGCTGGAATTTTGGCTGCTTAAAAATTCACGCTGGGCGTAGGAATTCAAAACGATTTCCCAAGCCAGGCATGGGCAATTGAGGTGCTTGTGCTCTTTGCTTCCCCAAAAGCACCACACAATAACAAAAAGAATGCCTTGTGTTGGTGTTCCAGCTCTTCCCAAACGCCACCGTCTCGGAAGGTTGCTTAATGAAGATTTTATTACAGCCATCGTGATTAGACAATTGCATGGAGCGGAGGAAGAGAACAGAGGACAGAGCCACAAAGATGATTAGGAGACTAAAACATGCGAAGAACAGTTGCAGGAATTGGGTGTGTTTAGTTTAATGAAAGGAAGGATTAGGGGTGACATGATAGCAGTCTTCCAATATTTGAGGAGCTGCCCCAAAGAAGAGGGGAGTCAAGCTATTCTCCAAAGCACCTGAAGGCAGGAGAAGAAGCAATGGGTGGAAACTAAACAAGGAGAGAAGCAACCTGGAACTAAGGAGAAATTTCCTGACAGTGAGGACAATTAATCAGTGGAACAGCTTGCCACCAGAAGTTGTGAATGCTCCAACACCAGAAGTTGTGAATGCTCCAACACTGCCGGATAGAGGGGGGGGCAGTGAGGTGGGGGATGGGATCTCGGGGGAGGAATGGAGGGGGGGCGGGAGGGTGGGGGTGGGGATCTCGGGGAGGGTGGCGGGTCGGAGCATCCCAGTGGTGGTTGGGAGAGGTAGGTATGGCGGGAACCGAAGGGCAGACCATGTGTGGAGAACTAGTACTCGCTGTATCAAAGCGATTGCCTGTTCTGACCCTTCTGGTGACTTGGGTTTTCAGGGCCCTGGCCTCAGGCTGCTGCTGCTTAATGCCAGATCGATTGTGAACAAAGCCCCTCTCGTCCGGGATTTAATCCTGGAGGAGAGAGCAGATCTGGCATGTATAACCGAAACCTGGCTGGGACAGGAGGGGGGTGTTCCCCTTTCAGAGATCTGCCCAGACGGGTTTCAGGTGCTGAACCAGTCACGCCTCCAGGGCAGGGGTGGGGGCGCGGCTATCATAGTCCATAAGAATCTTTGTCCTCGCAGGATCCCTGCCCCTGAGATTGTTGGGTGTGAGTCTCTCCTTGTGAAGTTGGACTTAGGGGTGCAGGTGGGTTTGTTGTTGACGTACCTACCCCCCAGCTTCGTCAAAACAGCCCTGCCTGACCTGCTGGAGGCAGTAGCCGGGGTGGCAGTGGAGGTCCCCAGACTTATGGTCCGGGGGGACTTTAATCTGCCGTCCCTCAGCGAATCCTCGGCAGCAGGTCAGGAGCTCATGGCTTCCATGCCAACCATGGACCTGACCCAAGGAGATCAGGGTCCGACCCA
>QLTV01002570.1:332964-345083 GCA_003457575.1 Thermophis baileyi
AAGAAAGGTAGATTTTTGGAAAGGAAGGGATAGAGGGAGGAAGTGATGGAGGGAGGCAAAGAGGGAGGCAGGGAGGGAGGGAGGGAGGAAGAAAGGAAGGAAGGAAGGAAGGAAGGAAGGAAGGAAGGAAGGAAGGAAGGAAGGATCATTAATGATATTAGCTAGTTAGGTTATGAAATGTCTGCAAGCTCAGAGTATCAAAGGGAGGGAGGGAGGGAGGAAGGAAGGATCACTAATGATATTAGCTAGTTGGATCATGAAACGTCCACAAGGAAACCTCCAAGCTCAGAGAGTACCAACGACTCCCCAGTTCAACCCAGAGCTACAGATATTCTCTTCTGTCGAAACCAGTGAGTCTACCAGCAAGATGGTCTTGCAGAGGCAGAGCCACCAACATCAAGGCTAATAACCATTGATTTCCAGGATTTCCATCAATTCACTCGTCCCTTGTTCGAAGCCAGCGAGGCTGGAGGCCAGCATCCCATTTCATGATAACGAATTCCAAACGCCGGTTGTAACACCTGTTGGTTAATTTCCCACTCGCTTCTCTGACTGCTTATATTATGAAATCTGTTTGATCGTCTTATTAAAAAAAGAGCCCGACAAAAACTCTTGGCTATGGTTCGTGACCTCCAATGTACCCCAAAAGGCAGCCTTGACTGTGGTTGAATTGCATTTCCCCCACCCCCCCTTGGAGGGCAATAAAACAATACACCATTCTGCTGAATATTTCTTATTGCCAGATGACAGGATTATCTTTAATGCATTTTGCTCTCCCAACACCGAGTCTTTTTTTTTTTTTTTTTTTTTTTTTTTTTTTTTCTTTTTTTTTTTTGTTTTTTTTTTTTTTCCCCACCCCCGCGCCTTTTTTTTTTTTTTCCCCTTCTTCTCCCCCCCCCCCCAAATCATTAGCAAGCGAGAACACACTGTGAGTTCTGCTTGCTTTAGAGTCCGTTAAAATTGATACTGACTTATAAATAATGGGTAGTATAAACTCTATAAATAATCTCAAAACCACTAGATTAAAAATACTGACTTTCCCTTTGGGGCGCATGATAGAGAACCATTTTCGTTTTCTGCCCAAGTTGTACTTTTGAAAAGAAAATGAATTGTGCGATTCGTGCCCGTGGTGAGATACAAATGAGTTTTTATAATCAATAGCTATTTCTCTCTTGAGGCTATAACCAGCCTTTGCAATAAAGAGAGAGAATATTCTCTCTGTCTCTCCTTTCCCGGCCTTCTCAAACAGATGAATTCTGCTTGGAGACAGGACTGTAGACAAAATATTATTGAACTCGGTGCAAACAAATTGTACAGCGATCAACCCAATAGAAAATACAATACAGTGTGGCTAGACTTTGACTTAAGACCATAATGGAGCCTGCCCATCACACTTGTAAGCAGCGACGGTCGTAAAACGAGTTGCTCACGGTCCTATTTTTATGACCTTGTTTTTGCAGTGGCCATTAAGTAAATCTCCGCAGTCATTAAGTGAACTAATTATTCACCATGGTTGCAGATTTGCCGAAAACCCCAATAAGGGCTAGTTTTCGCTAAAGCATTGTCACGCAACTACGGGACACTGCAAATGGCTATACATGTAGCCGTGTCCAGGAGTTTGGTCCCGTGACTGCAAGGTGGGGGGGCTGACCGACATAATTTCAAATCCAGGTCATAAGTAGCTCCAAGGTAGGTCCGTCAGAACTTCAAACGGTCACTAAGCAGCAAGTCATAAGTCCTGCGGTTCTGTTTTGAGTTGTCCCTGCTTACAACAGGCTCAGTTTATTGATCTGTGGCCGGTTTTGGTGGGGTATGCAAGAAACGTACAGCTGATAGCTGGATTTTACAGATGGACGGCATTTGAAGCAGAGGTGGTATTCTGCCGGTTCAGACCGGTTTGTGCGAATCAGTAGCACCGACTGCAGGTGGGCACGCCCGCTCACATTTGCGAACCGGTAGGGAAGGTAAGTGAATACCACCCCTGATTTGAAGTTCTAAAGAGTTGGAGTTGACCATGCTTGCTATGAACATCGGTTCTTGGGTCATCATGATCACGTAAAATCAGGATCCTTGTTTGACCTCTTGTTTATTTTTCAGGTCCTTGGCTGTTGGCAGCGTGTTGGGCTACAAATTCTTTTCTCTCTCTTCTGTGGATAAACTGGAGCAGATCTACGAGTGCAGTAAGTGGTTTTTTTTGGGGGGGGGGAGGTTTCTTTTCTCCTTCCCGGTCTCACTTTTCCTAAATTACGGCCGCAGGCCAAGGCAGGATTTCTCAGCCTCCTCAATGTGAGGATGTACGGACTTCAGTTCCTAGTTGCAAGCCTCTTTTTTCAGTGCCGCTGTAACTTTGAACGGTCACTAAATGAATGGTTGTAAGTCGAGGGCTACCTCTATAATGGGAGCTTTCTGATTTCCGATATGAGGGAGTCTTCTGTGAAACGGTAGCAGCTTCACGAGGCCTTGGGTCATGTGCTACTCACGAGTGAAGGCGAATCTACGTGTCCCAGAATAATAACGTTGCAGGATCCAATCTGGGTCAGTCACCAGGACCAGAGGCTTAGTCTTTTGGACTGTGCTGGAGCCCATCCTCAGGAAATTTCTCTCTCTCTCTCTCTCTCTCCAGAATGTGTGCATTGGGCTATTCTGTGTGCGGTACTTATTGTCATCTCCGCTTGCACCACGTCTTGGGAAGGGGAGTAGATGGTCTCGACATAAATCGCCGAGCTACCCCCTGTGACTCCCTCCGTGGCTGCCTTGTCTTCCTCCATCTTCCTTGAGTCTTCGCGCCGCCCGGTTTTGGGTCGACGTTCAGGGCTCAGGACCCCGGACAGCACCCTGGAGTTCGGGGAGCTGGTTGAAGATTTAAAGGAGATTCGGGTTAATGTCAGGGTTCCAAGTAACACCCCCAACAAAAGAAAACTCCGAGGCTAAGCATTCCTCAAAGTTCCATTTTATTAGAGATGTCATATTGGCACATCTGGGAAAACCCGAATCTGAAAGCTTCCGGGTTTTCCCCACCCAAAAGAAAGTCCAAACCCCTGCCCCAGCACCCACGTGTCCATCACATGGTCCAATCAATGCACCGTCCCAACGGGAGATGCCTCCCAGGCACACCGTTCCAGGTGCAGGGCAGAGTGGCCTTGACTCTCGGAGAAAGGAATGTTATTATGACTACATATCTCCCCAGCTCCATGCAATGCCCCCTCCCAGTTTCCCACAGTCCTAAATGTGGCAGGCCTGAAGATCCAAGGCCCAAGATGGCTTCCAGGCCTGACACTTATATGGTGCCTGTTGTGTGTGGCTTTTTAGTGTTTGATTGGCGTGTTGATGGCTGGCTATTAAGTCATTGGCTGTTGACATACATTCAATTTTGCAGCTACTAAGATTGTTGGACGAGCAGGCACAAAAACAGACAGGGAAATGATTGAAGGCTGGGAAACGGGCCCCTCGTCAGTCAACAGGAGGGCTGATTTACCCCCAGCTTACCAAATACTTAGGAGGCTTGGCAGCACAAGGAAACAACAGCCAACGACTTAATAGGCAGCCATCCACACCCCAATCTGTTGTTGGCTGTCGTTTGCTTGTGCTTCCCTGGCTGTTTTTGTGCCTGCTCGTCCAACAATCTTAGTAGCTGCAAAATTTGAATGTATGTCAACAGCCAACGACTTACTAGCCAGCCATCAACACCCCAATCAACAACTAAAAAGCCACACACAAACAGCAGGGGTGTCAAACTCGATTTCATTGAGGGCCACATCAGGGTTGTGTTTGACTTCGGGGGGCCAGGGTGGGAGTGGCCAAGGTGGGCGTGGCCAGCTCGACGTCACTCATGTCAGGGGCTCCTGTGGCGGCCCGAGCGCTCTGCCAGCGAAAACGGGCTCCCGAGCTCCATTTTCGGCTGCGACGGCCTCCTGCAACCCTCTGCCACTGAAAAAGGAGCTCGGGAGGGCCTCCGTTTTTGCTGGCAGAGGCACCGTGGGACAGTCGTTTGCTGTTTCCAGGGCGGCCCCGCGGGGCAGATCTAAGCACCCCATATAAATACCACACATAGAATAGCCCAAAGCGCACACTAGAGAGAAGTTCCCTGAGGATGGGCTCCAGCATTGAGTTCGTAAGACTAAACCTCTGGTCCCGGCGACCAACCCAGATTGGATCCTGCGTGTACTAGTCGTGTGAAGCGCCCACTTTGTCTCGGACTTCCTGAATTTCTCTGACTATCTCAGAGAGCAGAATGATGTCTTTTGGTCGGAAGGACTTGTGAATCAGAACCCCTAAAGATATTAACTTCCCTGGTCTTTTTCCCAGTTGGCGAACCCCGACTGCAATGCCATTTGATATGTTAGATTTATATTAATAGCTCCATCCAGGAAGTCTCACTAGCGGCACTGAAATGTATTTAGCGGCACCAATTTTTAGTTGCTTTTTATTTACAGCTCTCAAAGCTCCAGCAAGTGGAGGGCTTTTACCCCTCTTGTTCTTTCGCCTTCACCCACTTAACAGCTTCTCGCTTCTCGCTGAAATATGGCAGGCTATTTATAGGCAGCTGTGCTTGGAAATGGCAACCTATT
This sequence comes from Thermophis baileyi, assembly GCA_003457575.1. NCBI lineage: Eukaryota > Metazoa > Chordata > Lepidosauria > Squamata > Dipsadidae > Thermophis > Thermophis baileyi. Next base: position 337,533 of record QLTV01002570.1, read on the forward strand.
GATCCACAAGAGAGAGAGAGAGAGAGAGAGAGAGAGAGACGGTCTCTGGCTGGCAGTAGTTTAATTGACTGCCTCCATGTTCTGGTTCAGTTGGAAATGTCTCTTAGACCCGTGTACCTCTGCCCTTCCTTGTTTTTAAATGATCTGCGTACTGCTAAAACTCTCGTGTCTGTTTGTAACTTTCAGTGGGGGGGGGGGAAGAGTGTGGATTGTGGGGCAACAGTGACTGAATCAACGAACTTCAAATGGGCTAACTCAAAGAATGTGTCCCAAATCCGGGACTCGTGAATCTGTGGGATAGAAATTTAGCAAATTTGCTGTAGCTGCTTCAGTGCTGGCACGGTCCCGGGATCGTCATTTCCAACATTCCCAGTCAATTTCCTACAAGGAAAGTCAATGGGAAAGCCGGCAGGAAGTCGAAAGTTATTCCCATTACTTTTCTGCCTGCCCTTGCCTCATCCTATTTCTCTGTTTAGTAAGGAAGTATCTCTGAATATTTTGCAGGAATTGGGCAGGGCTAGTCTAGTGAAAAGAAGGACCAGGGGTGTCATGATAGCAGTCTTCCAATATTCGAGGGGCTGCCCCAAAGAAGAGGGGGTCAAGCTATTCTCCAAAGCACCAGAAAGCAAGACAAGAAACAATGGATAGAAACTAACCAAGGAGAGAAGCAACTTAGAACTACACGTACCCACACCCATGCCCTCCCCCGCGCATGCGCACAACCCCTGTGCTCTCCCCCCCCACGCATGCGCACAGGCCTCGCAACGGACTCCTGAAGCCTGGGGATGGCAAAAAACGGCCAAACGGGCCAAATGGAACTTCCAGTTGGCCCGTTGGCCCGTTTTTCGCTGTCCCTGGGCTTCAGGAGGCTTCCCTGAAGCCTGGGGAGGGCGAAAACGGCTGAAAAGAAGGCCGAAAATCAGCTGGCCAGTGCGCGCATGCACACTGGAGCTGACATAGGGCAATGCCTCGCGTGCCCTCCGATATGCCACAGGTGGCACGTGTGCCACAGGTTCGCCATCACGGGTATAGGGTCTCCTGCTTGAGCAGGGGGTTCGACTAGAAGACCTCCAAGCTCCCTTCCAACTCTGTTATTCTGTTAAGAAGTGATAGCCCAACAGGTCACAGGTTGTCTAGTAAAGTGATAGGAACTGTAGACGCCCAACGTTCTAGCCAGATCACCTTCTAGAGACATCCTACCAGTGTTTTCCCGAAAATAATACCCTGTATTATATATATATATATTTGCCACCAAAAAAAGGCACCAGGTCTTATTTTCGGGGGGGGGGGGGAATGTCCACTGACTCACCTCACTTGCATGCGTCACCCCCAGCCTCCTTTTCGCTGTCAGAGGTCTTCAGGAACTTCTTCGGCTTTGGACAGTTGCAGCCAGGCCTCCCACACCTCGGCCCATTTCTTCTGCAGCCGGCAAGGCTTTCCTGAAGGCCTCTGCAGCCGATAACAGAGCTCCAGATCGATCCAAAGCTCTGTTATATAACAGTGGCGTAATTAAAAATTAGAAAGGGGACAAACAATGGAAGATTATAATTCAATATAAATCTGTGGATTACTATCAGAACTATATAAGTTTGTTAAACGTTACAAATCTGATTATTGATATTTTATTTGCAGTAAAAGGAGTGATATTAAGAATATGGAGATTGGCATAAAAATAATATATGGGAATATTGAATAATTAAGGAATGAAAGATTATAATTCAACAAAATATGTGTATTATTACTACAATTTTATAAGATTGTTAATTGTATTAAATATGAAGAATATTGTTTTATTTGTACTGAGATGTAAGACACTCCGGTGCCACACTGTTCACACAATGATATGTTTGTGGGGGGGGGGGAATCAAGCTAGGACTTACTTTCTGAGTAGGTCGTATTTTCGGGGAAACACGGTAGACAGTTTCTTGCGCCGGGGGGGGGGCTGAGTCTCATGAGCTCTTTCCTCTCCTGCACCTGCAGCTAATCCAGTTGGTTGTTCTGTCTCTGTTTTGTGCCACCCCGTTCCCTTTCCACGATCGCCCCGCAGATGACACCGAAGACGTGTGCATCGTGGAACGGCTCTTTTCCAGCAGCCTGGTAGCCATCGTGAGCCTCCGGGCGCCTCGCAAGCTGAAAGTCTGCCACTTCAAGAAAGGGACGGAGATCTGCAACTACAGCTACTCCAACACGATCCTGGCCGTGAAGCTGAACAGGCAGGTGAGTGGGGGTCCATTCAGGTGAGCTGCTGCTGCTGCTGCTGCTGCTGCTGCTGTTGGTGGCGCGGTGGTGAGAATGCAGTATTGCAACGAATTATGCCAACTGCCAGCAGTTCGATCCTTAACAAATTTTGGGCTCAATTGTGGTTGTAATTCAAGGACTACCTGTATAAGCCTTCCCTTCCCTTTCCTTTCCTTCCCTTTCCTCTTTCCTTTCCTCTTTCCTTTCCTTTTTCCTTTCCTTTCTCTCTTCAAAATTCCTCCCTCCCTCCCTTCCAAATTAATGCCTTCCTTCCTTCCTTCCTTCCTTCCTTCCTTCCTTCCTTCCTTCCTTCCTTCCTTCCTCTCTTCCAAATTCCTTCCTCCCTCCCACATTGATTTTATACAAGCTTGTGCTGCAGTAATCAGCCTCAAGTTTGTAGAAGAAGAGAGAAACAGCCAGGATTATGAAAAAGTTACTACATCTTCAAGATGTTTCCCGATTGATATGGTTCTGCTATTTGAAGCCATGAAGCAGCCGTACAGCTAGAGGCTCAATACTGCCTCTTGAGGTATTTTTAGCAGTTTTTTTGGGGGGGGGGAATTCAGATGGCACACAATTATTGTTAATTGTTTAAAGCCCTATGAAATATGGGGAGGAACATGGGCCAGTTCTGGAGTCTGGAGAAGGCTCTGTGTCAGAGGCAGAGATGGGGCCCGAGCCATCTGGGAGTTCTGTGCTGACTCCAGAGCCTCCAGAGGCTGACATCAGCGAGGCAGAGGAACAGGGGGAGCCTGTTCCCAATGCGCGCATGCGCAGAGCTGCCAGAAGGCAAGAACAGTTAAGGAAGAAAAGGGGTACTCAGGAGTAAGTCTTGGAGATGATTGGCCCCTCCCATAGGACATAAAAGAGGAGCAAACGGATGTGAGCGTTGCAGGAAGCAACTTGGTTCATTTCTGTTCGGTGTAACTCAGCAGCTCCATTTTGACTCTGTACTCCGTTTGGCCTTGCAAAGCTACTTGCCAATTAGGTCTTTGGCAGCGTGTCAAGAGAGATAAAGGTGGGTGCTTATCAGCCTTCTCCCGAAAGACTGTGGCAGACTTCTGTCAGACTAATTAAAACTGTTTGGGACTTATTATGGCTGGGAATGAACATAATTCACAGCCGTTGAAATAAAAATAGTTTTTTTGGGACTACATTTGTGATTTATGCTTTATCAGGAAGCCTGGGTCAGAACACTTACTTCCTTCCTTCCTTCCTTCCTTCCTATCTATGGTGGCACAATGGTTAGAATGTAGTATTGCAGGCTGACTGCCCACAGCCAGGAGTTCGATCCTGACCGGCTCAAGCCTTCCATCCTTCCGAAGTCGGTAAAATGAGGACTAAGATGGTTGGAGGAGCAATGTGCTGACTCTGTAAACCGCTTAGAAAGGGATGTAAAGTACTGAGAAGCGGTATATACATCTAAATGCTATGGCTATTGCTAAAAAGAGAGAGAGGGCGATTTGTACTTGTTAAGGAAATGAGTATACGCAGCAGAATGTGGGGTTGCAGTTTGATATCATAGAGTCAATAAAACAGAGATCTTCAAAGTCTTCAAAAATAATTTACTTGCTTAAACTAACAATGTCCAGAAAAAAATATTAACACGGAGATAAGACTTTAGCACTTAGCTATTAATCTTTAGCAGATAAATCTTCTACTGAAATATAATAGAAGAATCCTTGAGCGTCTGTAGTTTGTTCTGTAGTTCTATCAGGAACATGAGCAGAAACGAACTCTCTTTAGTTAATCAGGCGGGCAGTCAGGCAGTCAGTCTGACTCAAGCTAGCCTGTTCTCCTTATATAGCAGTTAACAAGCTTACAATACATTTAAAGCAATATCAACAAACATAGATTAATGGTTTAAGTATACATTAGTAAACCCAATCACTTTATACATGATTCTAACAGTACTTTCAGATTCTGTTAATGTAGCCTTACAATAAAGTAGAATTAACTCATGTTGAGCAGGGGGTTGGACTAGAAGACCTCCAAGGTCCTTTCCAGCTCTTATTTTGATTGACTGAATATAACTCAGTGAAGCAGTATACAGGTAGTCCTTGATTAACCACAGTTCATTTAGTGACCGTTCTAAGTTACAATAGCATTGAAAAAAGCAACTTACGACCGTTTTTCACACTGAGGACCGTTGCAGCATCCCCATGGTCACGTGGTTTACATTCGGATGCTTGACAGCTGGTTCATATTTATGACGGTTGCAGTCTTCTGATCACCTTTTCCGACCTTCTGGCAAGCCACGTCCATGGGGAAGCCAGATTCACTTAACAGCGGTGTTACTAATTTAACAACTGCAGTGATTTGTTTAACAACTGTGGCAAGAAAAGTCGTAAACTGGGACAAAACTCACTTAACAAATTTCTCTCTTAGCAACATAAATTTTGGGCTCAATTGGGGTCGTAATTCGAGGACTACCTGTATAAATCTAAGTGCTATTGCTATCTGCTTCTCTCTCTCCTCCTTTTTTTATTTCCCTCCCCCAGAGATTGATCGTCTGCCTGGAAGAGTCTCTGTACATACATAACATACGGGATATGAAGGTGCTGCACACCATCAGGGAGACACCCCCCAATCCTGCGGGTAAAGATGCTCCTTACTTTCCTTTAATCCTCCTCTGACGCTGATACCTTTCAGCTCCTCGTTTTAGCTTGACTCAGCCTTCCATCCTTCCGAGGTCGGTAAAATGAGGACCCAGATTGTTGGGGGCAATATGCTGATTCTGTAAACCGCTTAGAGAGGGCTGTAAAGCACTATGAAGCGGTATATAAGTCTAAGTGCTATAGCTGGTTACGTCCAAAAGAGTAAGGAGGGCTTGTTCATCTGGGGGGTGTTACAGAGGTGGTATTCAGCCGGTTCGGACCGGTTCGTGCGAACCAGTAGCGGTGCATGCGCAGAAGGCACGCGCGCGAGTAAATTTGCGAACCGGTAGGGAAGGTAAGTGAATACCACCCCTGGGATGTTAGTGTCAGGCGCGAAAGACCAGGACCACATGGGAAGTTGCAATTAAACTGATTTATTTCTACTAATTCCCATGCACAGATATCTATTCAACTAGGTAAAGGTTAATGAAATTCAAGAAAGTTTGGTCTTGATCTTTTGTAGCTACGTAGAGATTCTAGGCCAGTGATGGCGAACCTTTTTTTCCTCGGGTGCCGAAAGCGTGCGTGCGCGCTCTATCACACGCGCACACGTGCCCACACCAATAATTCAATGCCCCCCACATACCACACACCCCTGCGCATGGGTGCGTGACCCCCCCGTGCTGCCCTGCCCCCCGTGCACGTCCCCCGCTGCCCCGTTTCCCGACTTCCGATGGGCCCAGTAGGTCCGTTTTTCGCCCTCCCCAGGCTCCAGAGGCTTTCTTGGAGCCTGGGAAGGGCGAAAATGGCTTTCCCCGTCCCTCCCGGAGGCCCTCCGGTGGCAGGAAACGGCCTGTTTCCCGACTTCCGATAGGCCCGGTAGGCCCGTTTTTCGCCCCTGGAGCATGGGGAGGGCGAAAACAGCTTTCCCTGCCCCCCCCCCCGAGGCCCTCTGGAGGCCGGAAACGGCCCGTTTCCTGACTTCTGGTGGGCCCGGTAGGCCCATTTATTGCCCTCCCCAGGCTCCAGAGGCTTTCTTGGAGCCTGGGGAGGGCGAAAACGCCCTCCCCCACCCCCGGAGGCCCTACGGAGGCCGAAAACGCCCTCCCAGAGCCTCCGCGCGAGCCGAAAATCAGCTGGCTGGTGCACTGGAGCTGAGCTAGGGCAACGGCTCGTGTGCCAGCAGTGCCATAGGTTCGCCATCACGATTCTAGGCTGATTCCTCTTTTGACTCCACCTCCAGATTCTACAAGTCCTACAGTTAGTTGAAGTTATCTGATGTTTTGACATCACCCAGATTTTGTGATACACACACACACACACACACACACACACACACAAAAACCAGGCTCCTGGGTCCCAAAAAAAAGGCTGAATCAAATTGAGACAGCTTCCTCCTGTGTTTGCTTGGCACATCATTCGAATTAGCGCCTCGTCCTTTTTTTTCCCTTTTCTTCAAAAGCCAAGAGCCCGGTTGAGCTCGTTCTTGCTTAACGACTGGTCACTTAATGACCATTCAAAGTGACGACGGATCCCCCAAAGAAGGTACTTACAGCCCATCCTCCTCGAAGTTACAACTCACACACACAAAACGCACAGTCGCATAATCACATTTTGGGTGAGTGCAGAAAAGGAAAAAGAAGGGGAATATATATTAAAAAATTAGAATATAACAAAGAAAAAAAAACACCCCGAAAATATATAAAGAAGTACCTTCCCCCTTCACCTCAACAAATATAAACTATTTTAGCAACTTATATCACTTTCTCTGAAAATACAAGAAACATTTCTCCGTCCCACACGGCATCTCTCTCCATAGACAAATCCTTAAAAAAATCACATCAATTCAGTCCTGGCCAGCCAAAGTCCATTAAAGGTGGATAATATTATCGCCGTAATTAATCTTGATTTTTTCATGACGGTTTTGGAAAGGAGAGTTCCCCATCGTGCCATTATCCTGTTTTTCTCAGGACTGTGTTCCCTGTCCATAAACAATGATAACTGTTACCTGGCCTATCCGGGGAGCGCGACCATTGGCGAAGTCCAAGTTTTTGACACCATCAACCTGGTAAGATCCTGCAGGCTCCCGCCAGGCTCTTCTCTCCGAAAAATGGGGTGGTTTGGGGGTGGCTGGGTGGGTGGGTGGGAGGGAGGGCAGGAACCGCCATTCTGCACTAAGGTCTTGTGTTCCGTTCTCGGGCTTCTCCGCAGAGGGCTACCAACATGATCCCCGCTCACGATAGTCCGCTGGCTGCCCTGGCTTTTGACGCAAGCGGTACGAAACTTGCCACCGCCTCCGAAAAGGTACGTTTCCAATCCCCTCTCTGGGAAAAGAAGGGAAAAAAAGGGGGTGGTGGAAACCTGAGTGGATCCCGAGAGGTTCTCAAGTGAACCAGACAGGCAGAGAAAGCAAGAAGGTCACTTTTGAGAAGATGGCTTTAAAAGGTGGACTTCTTTCTCCCGCAGGGCACGGTGATCCGGGTATTTTCCATTCCAGAGGGGCAGAAGCTCTTTGAATTCCGAAGGGGCATGAAGAGGTGATGGTGTGATTGCAATCTAAAGATTGGGGGAGATTTAAGGCTGCGTGAACTGTTCTGTCTCCGAATGTTTCAACAGCACAAGCAGTCCCTCCCTCCCTCCCTCCTCCATCCATCCATCCATCCATCCATTCATCCATCCATCCATCCTTCCGTCCATCCATCCATCCATTTATTTT
>QLTV01002570.1:411913-423719 GCA_003457575.1 Thermophis baileyi
AGGGAGAAGAAGGGGTAGAGGAAGAAGAAGGAGAAGAAGAAGAAGTAGAAGAAGAAGAAGAAGAAGAAGAAGAAGAAGAAGAAGGAGAAGAGGAAGAAGAAGAAGAAGAAGAAGGGGAAGGAGAAGAGGAAGAGGAAGAAAACGGGGAAGAGGAAGAAGAGGAGGAGGAGGAGGAGGAGGAGGAGGAGGAGGAGAACAGGCCTAGGGTACAGTTATCTCACATTAAGTAGTTTGTGGTGATTTAGAACAGATCTAACTTGGAAGGATGCTGCCTTCGGGGCAGTTTTGCTATTGGAGAAGCACAAAGGGATTAAAAAGTGACATTTTAATTATTTGCATCAGCAAGACCCGGGGGGAGGGGTGAAATAAGTGGGGGTGGGACCAGAGAGATTTCTGCAGATATTCTCAGGAGTGAATTGCTTGGGTCCCTCCCTTGTTGAAATATGGGAACTCCACGTTAATTAATGGAGTTGATTGCTAATTTAATTTGAAGCAGTGAAAGTATTTCAGCCATAGTTAGATTTTTTTCATCCCGATTAACAAAGAAAATCACCTCCTTCTCTTAATTCTCTCCAGAGAGCCCCATTATCAAGACTCCTTACTTAGACTGATCTCAGAAGCTAAGCAGGATTAGTCTGGTTGAGTGCTTGGATGGGAGATGAGCTAGAAGTATGGGTGCTGCAGGGTTAGGGGTGCTAGTGGTTTAAGGGTACACAGAGCTATCAAAGCTGGGATTGGCATCAATGGGTGGAAAAATCTATGGTCTTCTGAACATCAATGCATGGAGGTGGACATCCATCCTTTGGTCTTGGTCTGGGCTTAAGATTAGTCTTGCCCCAAAGTAGGGTAGACAGTTTGAATGGTGGCCTATCTGGTGCAACTCCATTTCTTCAGTCTTTGATTATTGAAAATCTAGTTGAGACATAGATGCCACCAACATTTCCATCCTCAACTAACCCTACGCCAATCGGGTCATCTCCCACTGTACAATGGCCAACATACCCAACAGGCTTTGTCTTTCTTCCTTCTTCTTCGCTTTCTGTTTGGCTTCCAGTTGGACGAGGGACACGGAAGGCACAATGATGGGACTTGGGATGGCGCTGGCTGCAAATCTGGCCAAGAGTCCCAAGCCACTTTCATCCAAAGCTGATGGGGAAAGCCTCTCACTGACCACTGCCCCATAGCCTTCCATTTCTTCTTCATCTTCATCGTCATCTTCTTCTTCCTCCTCCTCCTCTTCCTCATCTTCCGAGCTAGAATCTGAAGGTGACAAGATGAAAAACTCTCATAAACCTGCAACCAGGTTTCAAATCAGACTATCTTTTACCCCGATGGATCTCAAGACCGTTCCATGCACCCCTTTCTGACTACAAAAGGCCCATAATTTTTGCACTCCAGACTCCAAGTCTTGCCACGAGAAGATTCTCAGCAAAAGGAGAGGTCTTGCAAAAGGCGATGGGAACGAAGACGACCTCCTTCAGTTTTCCTTCCTTCCCAGGGACCCATTGCAACAAAAGCTGTTTACCTATCACTGGACCTCAAAACCCATGGATGATACAGGGGTAAGATCTTTCCATCTAAGTTGGGAGGCTATCTCAGTTCTCAAGAACACAATTCTACAAAGGCTTGTTAGGCACAGAGAATTGTAATCTTCCAAGATTTCATACAAATGCAGAAAAGCAGTTATATTGAGAAGTTCTCCTCAGCGACACCTCTGCTTTGCTTTTTAAAAGACCAGAATGTAAGGGCCTACTTCTTGACAGTTGCAAAAGAGGGGAGAAGTTCTTTGGACCTAAGGAAACCTTAGACCAGAGGTCTTCAAACCTGGCAACTTTAAGACTTGTGGACTTCAACTCCCAGAATTCTGGGAGTTGAAGTCCACAAGTCTTAAAGTTGCCAAGTTTGGGGACCCCTGCCTTAGACAAAGAGGTCTCCAGAAAATGTCCATGAAATAAAACTTTGTATCTACCCACCAAGTTATTGCTACTGACTACAAGGAGTAGGGAGGAAAAAAAATGAGGAACAAAATGCCAAATGATACAATTGATACCAAACTCAGCTTTCGAAATATAGAATTTTGTTTCCCAACGGAAAAGAATGGTTTTCTGTGAAAAACACAGAATTTTTCTTTTTTTAGCCACAGATCATCTAGGATCATCTTCTCCAAACTGGGATCTCTTTGATGTTCTGGACTTCAAGTCCCATAATCCTCAAGTCAGTAATCAACATGAACTCTTGGAAACCTTTTCCTCCTCTCTTTGGACATGCCAACAACACCACCACCACCCACATACACAAAACAGCCAGGACATCTTTCATTACAGTAATAACACTTCCTGTTTTATCTAATTGCAGCAACTATGGGCACCAGCTTCAGAACTACTTAATTTCAAAATGTGGTTAATTCTGAACCAAACTAATCAAGGAAGGAGGACATTTATGAATAACGGCTTACAAAAATTAGCCAGAATCCAACAGGAAAGTGAAATTACACAGCATAGGGATTGAAATAAAGTCATACCTAATTGGGACTATGGCAAACAACTGTGGGAGTCCTTGTTGCTCTCTGAGCTTGGTGGTTTTCTTGCAGACGTTTCATTACCCAACTAGGTAACTTCATCAGTGCCAGAAGGGAGGAGGGTTTGCTTACCCTAGCAAGGGAGTCCTGGATGGTTACTTGATTAGGCTCTGGTTTACTGTACTGGTACCCAGTTGAGTAATGAAATGTCTGCAAGAAAACCACCCAGCTCAAAGAGCATTAAGGACCCCACAGTTCAACTCTGTGCTACAAATACTCTCTTTTCTTAGTAACAGAAATGAGCTATTCTGAACTAGGGGAATTTTAACACTACTAGCAAAATACACCACAGTACATCAGCTTTAGGCAACACAATGAAACTGACCTGACAGATCTCGCATGGGATTTCCCAACCCTTTGTATCTGCAGCATAATTTATTGCATTTTTTTAAAAGACACGGCTAACATTTCCATCAATGTATTTGGGTCAGTTTACAGCTCTATGCATTGAATTAAAGGAATGCACTTGGGCTGCACATTTTAACATCTTCCTTCTCTCTCTAGGACATCTTTTGCTAAGCTACACAAATGCATTTTTTTAAAATTAAAGAACAGGCATTAAAAAAAAAAACACCAGACATTCATAAATCACATGCAACAATTCTTTCTTGGCAGTTAAGATTTGTGCAGCAATCGTATTTTTTTTCCGTTGGAGAGGAATCTATCCAGGAAAAAAAAAAATTAGCTATGCCTTTTTCCTGATTGAGTTGCATCGTTCACACAAGCCATTTCTGTGGTTTCATCGGAAGAGAGATTGACTGCCAAAATTTCCCTCAGAGCCAGAAATGAATGATTTCTCACCCTTGAACCATGAGGACTAGTAACCTATTGGTTTAAAGGATTGAAAACTTGGACATGGATCAAAATTCCAACAAGGTAGTTTGGCATGCAATCTGTTACAGGTAGCCATGGATGGAATAAATTGCCCCGGTTGGTACAGAAAGTCAGATTTTCTTGCGGTACTTTCAATTCTGGCTTCAAAACTCAGCAAGTAAAAATAAAAAAAATGAGGAAAATAATACTTTGGTTAAATAGCAGACAGACATTTGTTAAATTACTACATAAGGCAACAAGATGACTGGAAAAAGCATGGCTCAGGAATGACAGGAGAATAGCAGGCAGCAAAAAAAGCACATTGAAGATTAATTCGGCATCGTTAAATATATACGCATATATATATATTTAACACTTATACATGAGACCAAACACAGCACAGTTATCATAAATGTTGCAAACAAACCTAGAAAGCTTAGAGGCAGGCAGATTTGAGACAGCTGTTGACCTCCACATCTGGTTCGCCTCGGCCTGTTCAAAATTCCCACTGTTTACCTTTATTGCAGAATTGGACAGGAGTTTTGCAAAAAGCAAAGACATTTGCGTGGCTTTTTCTCGGGTGCATTTTCACAGCGCTGACGCCAGAAGAGGGTTTACTCGATCCCTGCTACTTATCCTCAGGATTACACCGTTTTTTAACCATCGTTAAATATTCTGGAGGATGGGTCTCTTCTTCGATCCATTCTAGAGAACTTTGCAAGGGGGGTGGGGGACAAGTTTGCAAATAGCCTTCTCCAGAAAAAAAAGAGAATCTCAAGGGGGGGGGGAATTATAGTGTGTTTTGCCAGAAAATAGCAATAGCACTTAGACTTATATACCGCTTCACAGTGCTTTACAGCCCTCTCTAAGCGGTTTACAGAGTCAGCCTATTGCCCCCAACAATCTGGGTCCTCATTTTACCCACCTCGGAAAGATGGAAGGCTGAGCCGACCTTGAGCTGGTCAGGATCGAACTGCCGAAATGCTGGCAGCTGGCAGAAGCAGCCTGCAATACTGCCTTCGAACCACTGCGCCACCACAGCTCTTAATACTAATGTACAAAATAATGTGCATGGCCATTTTAGCTTGTGATATAAATAAACATCTACCATGTAGGTAGCAGGAACAGCAAGCACCCTTCTGCAGTCGAGAGCCAACGGCCGTTCCTGTTCAGGAGTTCCAAAAGTAGAATGGGAGGAACAAGGAGACTACCCAACTCAAACTTCTCCCATCTCCGAATCCCCCAATTTAGATTGGGAAGATGAAGAAGAAAGTACCATGAATGGATCCAGTTTGTTGATGAGCACTCCCAAACTTCTGGCCATCCCTTGGTCCCCCCGCCATCATTTTGAAACTCCCGGAAAGGATGTCGAAATGTCTTCTCCAATGTCCCACCCTCCTCTTGGTCCTTCAACCCCCAGGTGGAACTCCAGCATTTGGAAGGAGGAGACCCCAGTTCCATCATTGCAAAATTGCCAAGACTTTTACAGAGGAAAGAAAGAGAGAAAGCTAATTTTGCCTACCTACATGATAAAGCTCAGAGATTTTTTTTTCCGCTGAGCTGTGGAGGCGGGAGAGCAAATGTAAGAAAGCGACAGAGACACTCAAAGCATCATGAGAAGGGACCAGGGGTGAAAGGTTGGGTCAAGCAGCTGCAAGGAGAGCGAAAGCAAGCTTGAAAAGCTGAGGTTATTAATGGTTTTAGTAAAATCAGGGAAAGGCATTAGCAAAGCTATTACACAAATATCCCTTAAAACTAACCTCCAAAGAAAACATGTAGATATATATATATTTCTGCACAGAGTTTTTTTTTTGCAAAAAAGATTCANCTCCCTCCTATTCCACCCACCCCCCCCATAGACCAGATCCCTTTGTGCACATAGGATTGGAAAATTTTATCGATTTGGCTCTCGCCGACCCTAATTTGCAAGGTGAAATGGGTTGATGCGCAAAGGAAACAAAATTTGAAGATGTCCAAAAAAGGGAAGTGCTATCCAAATGAGGTCAAAAAGGCAAAAATAGCATCCTAGGGGTGTGTGTGTGTGTGTGTGTGTGTGTGTGTGTGTGTGTGTGTCTATGTGTCTATGCACACGCGTACACATACACTCAATTTTGGGGCTTCAAGAGTCAAAATAATAGCATCGCAGAGTTCAGATGTCCCAGTTACTTAGAAAGCAATCCCACAGAATTCAATGGGGCTTGTATTCAGCTAAGCCTACATCGTATTCCAGCCTTTAAAGGGAGTTAGTCAGGAGTTGGGCGGCCAATAAATTTGAAATCAATCAATCAATAAATCAGCTAGGAAGGCTTTCGTTGAGGTCTAACCTTTTCTCTCCTTCAATCCCTTTCTTGAAGAAAAGAGCTTCTGGAGTTTATTTAGTTTCATTTATTTATTTCTCCCATTGGAGAAGTTCTCCAGGGTTACTTTGTCCATTTAGACAAAGAGCAGCTGATGGAATGGTTAACAAAAGTCCAGGGGATCTTATCATTGTTGGTCTACTCAAAGTGAAGACACTCTTGGCTTCCAAGCCTTAACAGAGCTACCCCGCTCATAAGGATCTCTTCAAACAGTAAAATTAGTAGTAATAATGATGATAATGTCAAAAAAATCCCATTCTTGAAGAATGCAACGGCAAAAGAGTAACTCAGAGCTGCCAAGAAAACACCAAGGCTAGGTCTATCAAATCAGGAGTTGTTGAGCTCCAGGATGCAGATAATTCAATTTTTTGTGTGTGGGGGGGGAGGAATTATTATTAATTACTACTACATGCCTCCATCTACCGTAACCAACTGAAGTGCACACATTTAGGAAAAGAGAGGAGAGCAAAAAGAGGCTACAAAGGAAGGTCAAGGATAAGATACTTAGCTGATAGGAACTCATCTCTTTGTTAGCCTACAGATAGGAGAACAAAGCTCAGCCTTTTCTATTATGATCAAAGTAGTTAAAAGGAAGTTGGGTAAGAGGATGGAGAAATGTGGCCCGCTGGGACCTTTTTAGAAACATGGCCTTCTCTCTTGACTTTCCCAAACCTGAAGAGCAGATCTAGCAAAAGAAAAAAAAGAAAAGAATTGCATTCTTCTTCATCATCATCCTCTTTTAACGACCCCATAATCCCTTGCGGGGTGGAGTCTGGGCAACTGAATGGAGCTGAGTGTTTACTGGCCGGATGCCCTTCCTGTCGCCAATGTGGAGTTTTGTTCAGCAGATATATTCTCTCTGTAATATTAGATCCCGTTTAGTCATCACTTTTGCTCTTTGTAAGCTGGTCATCATTCATTTCTTTTCAAGTTGAATTAATCGAGAGGAGAGCTGAAAAAGGCTGAACCTTTTCTTAGAACCTCATTTGGAAGTGACCAAGATGGGCGTTTCATGGATGGAATTGAAAGCCATTAAGGTTTCGAAGCATAATGAGGGGTGTGTGTGTGTGTGTGTGTGTGTGTGTGTGTGTCTTTGGCAAAATAAAAAAGCCATTTGTAAAAAAATAATATATATCCTCCTAAATATTTTCCTCCTAAAAAGTAGAGAATTGAAGCCAGGGATATTTGAATAATAGGAAACGCATCATAACTTTGTTAATTGCTTTTTGTTGTTGTTGTTGTGGTTTTGTTTTCCCCTAAATCTTTTGGGAATGAGGTGAGACAGCGAGATGGAGTGAAGCATCAAGCTACCTGAAGAGACACAGCAAGAGAGACAAGGCAGACGGTTTTAGTTAAAAACAAACTGGATATTTTTAATAAAAAGCTTGGTACCAAAATCGTAGTACAAACATCGCAGGGGTTCAGGGGGGAGGGGAGGGGAGGGGCACACCCACACAACAGATATTCTAATTTACACAGTTCCTCTCCCATGCCCTCTAACACATGCCAAAAGTAAATTTGGAAAGGGGGTGGGAAAATAAGCCACATATAACAACAGCGATGGCAACAAGAAATGACGTTTTTCTTTTTTTAAAAAAAAAGAAAAGAAATAGAAAAAGTGTACGTGTGTGCGGAAAAGAGACTGGAACGCTCTGGAGAGAGCTGATCAGGAACAAAACGATTGTGTGACACGAGCAGATTTGTTGGTGTAGGTTAGACTAGTGATCAATCATAAGCTACCCAAAAAGTCTTCTATGGCACCAACGAGTTGACCATCCACAGCGCCATGTCAAATGGCCAATCAATCACCCCCTCCCTTCCTCTTTCTCCTTCCCATTCACTCAAACCTAGACATTCGGGGGTTGGGTTTTGTGTTATAAGCTAGTAACCTTGATCGAACGAGTCCTCCGAAGAATCACTGTATGACGATCCAGCTTTGATCTCTCTGGACAGTAAACAAAATTCCCGCTTTCTATTTGCAGCCAGTTTAGATTTGACAGTCCTAGTTGAGGCGACGGTCTTCTTCCCGGCTTTGAAGATGTCGGAGATCCTGCTGCATTTAGGGGCCATTACACTATAGAGGCCGGAGGGTCTCATCCTGGCACTGGTCGGGGAGTGAGAAGACCACTCATCCTTCAGGGATTCCTCATCTTCCTCAGAATCTGTATCTGGGGTCAATTAGTTATTGTTTTTTTAAAAAAGAAACACAAACATCATTGCCAACTTTAAGCACTGTCTGTGGAGATTCTCAGTCATCCAGGTGCTTTTTTTCCAAAAGGCAACTGGAATTTGCTTCTCCTTCAAGACGTTTCGCTTCTCATCCCAGGAGCTTCTTCAGTTCTGACTAAATGGTGGAGGATGGAAGGTGATACTGAGGGCACAGATAAACCTCCAAGAGGCCTCAATGACTCTCAGAGAGAGTACTAATGACCAGATGACTGCAAGGAATATAAATCCTTCCATCTTCCACCATTCAATCAGAACTGAAGAAGCTTGTTGGATGAAAAGTGAAACGTCTTCAAGGAAGAACAAAGTCCAGTTGTCTTTTGAAAAAGCACCTTTGGGACAACTTTAAGCACTGCATCAGACATCAGAATATGGAAGAGGATTAGAAAATGGTGGCTTGGCACACTGATTGTTCAGCACCCAACACCTCCAGTTCAAACCTGCTTGTCTATTATTCACATCCAATTCAAGTGTGGTTCTCCATTATTCAAAGTTTTGGGGTCAAGGGCCGCCCTTAAATCTTTGAGGGACATGTCTATCCTGCTCTAAAAGACAGACCAGACCAGACCAAGAATTCAACTGACTCCATTAAAATTACATTAATATTCAGTGCATTCAATGCAATTATTATGATTCTTTCCCATGTGTTTTAATGATTTTTCTAGTCTGCCACATTAAAAGTAACAATTCGTGTGTGTGTGTGTGTGTGTGTGTGTGTGAGAGAGAGAGAGAGAGAGAGAGAGAGGAAAAGGACCGTAGAAGAGGTATCTCTGAATCTGAAGGATCAGGATGCAAATTATGGGAAAGGCCTGGAAATCCTGTAACCAGGATCTTTATTAATATAATATTATACTAATAATAATCAAAATCAGTCTTTGCCATATCCAGGAAAAATAACAGGAATGTGCAGCATTCCTCCTCTTAAATCAGACTAAACAATAGCAGTGTTCCAATATTTGAGGGGCTGCCACAAAGAAGAGGGGTTCAAGCTATTCTCCAAAGCATCTGAGGGCAGGATAAGAAGCCTTGGATGGAAATTAATCAAGGAGAGAAGCAACCTAGAACTAAGGAGAAATTTCCTGACCATGAAGACAATTAATCAGTGGAACGACTTGTCTCTAGAAGTTGTGGGTGCTCCATCAATGGAGGTTTTCAAGAAGGCCTCCTGCTTGAGCAGGAGGTTGGACTAGAGGGCCTCCGAGGTCCCTTCCAACTTGGTTATTCTGTTAAATACAGTCCACCAAAAACAGCGAGGAGAAGAAACTAGGAAACTAAAAGTTACTTACTGTAGGAATAACTGCTCACTTCAGATATCGCTGGTGAGTTGGAAACCTTCAGGTGGCGGCCTTTCATTTTTAGCCCCACCTCCAACTTCTTCATTTTGACCGCCATTTTGTTTTTACCTTCTTTAGAGGCTTTCAAGGAGAAGCTGAGGCTTTTAGCCAAGTTCTTTTTGGCATCCTTGCCAAACAAGGCACCATGGGGGGACAGGTATCGTTTGTTGTAACAGCCACCATTTTTCTGCCTCCCTCTGGACCCATCCACAAACTTGAACGGGGATTTCAGCTTGCTGCATCTGGTGAGTGACAGGGCTTTGTCAAGCTTGCTCACTAGTTGTTCCTGATCAGAGGCCACCTTCTTCTTCTTAATCTTCAGCTGCAAAAAGAGACGGGGGGGGGGGAAAGAGAGAGAGGAAGAATGAGCAGAAATGGAAGAAAACAAGGGAAGTCACGCAAGGAATGACTTCTTCATCCAGAAATCTCGAGGTGGAATCCACTAGAATTTCCAAGAAATCTGAGCTAGGTTCTGAAGCCTTCTCCAATGGCTTCATCTCCAGCACTGGAATTTGGGGAGTGCAACCCATCCAGAGGACCTCAAATTGAAGAAGGGGAATGCTTGATGATAGCTCCTATGGATTCACATCCAGCTTATTTCAATATGTAAAACCAGAAACACCACTAGGAGCCAAAATCGCAAGACTGTGTCATGTCACATGTGCAAATTCCTTGGAGGAGTCAATGATGCTAGGAATGGGTTAGTGGAACAAGAAGAAGGGGCAAGCAAAGAACACGCAGGCTTGATACCATCAAAACTAAGCTGAACATCCAACCACTGAAGGAAGCTGGGTAGCATGGAGAGCACTCGCCTATAAAGTTGGCAAGAGTCAGACACAACTGAATAGTTAAAACTAACTATTTCAATCATTTTATCCACCCACAGCTGATTCAGTTGCTCAAGTGAAGATGAAAGTCATAGCAATTGTAATCTACTCAGGCCTAAATCTGGAATGAAAAAATTAAATCTTGCTATCTCCTCATTGGAGAAGACCCTGACGTTGGGAAAGTTGGAAAACAAATAGAGAACGAGCTGGCAAAGGATGAGATGGTTGGATAAGGGTCATCAATGCAATGAACGTGAGTTTGGCAAAACTCCAGAAGACAGTGGGGGACAAAGGTCCTGGCCTGCTATGGTCCATGGGGTCACAAAGAATCTGACATGACTTAGTGTCTGAATAATAACAACAAATACCCCTTCCATTTTGTTCTGGTTCAGCCATATTGTCTCAAAGGTAGAAAACTCACCTCGCTGGAGAAGTTCATCAAGAGGTCTTGCTCATCCCAACTCCGATGCCTGGTCTTCGTCTTCCCACTCCTGGTCTCTCCCTCCTCTTCCTCATCCAGGAGAAGACCTCGGTGCTTCTCCTCCAGTCCTTCACCCATTTCTGAGTCTTCGGAAAGCAACAGGGATTTGCTGAGCCTGAAAACATCAGAAAAGGAAAGAGGTTGACCACAGGAGCATCTTCGTAGCATCACCAGCAGGATAGAAGGAGAGGGAGAAGGAGGGAGAGAGGGAGGGAGAGAGAGAGAGAGAGAGAGAGAGAGAGAGGAGAGGAGATGAGAGGAAGAAGTAGAGGAGAACCTTCACACCATGATTTTGCAGAAGCTTGAGGTGAGGAAAAAAAAGAAGGTAACAAGAATGACCAGGTTACAATATCCAGACCAAGCAGGATTCCTTAATTTCCCTCATTTGAAAAATCCAAAACATCAGGGAAAGGTTGAAGGATGACAACGATGCAGGACCTCAAGCAAAGGTGAAGCCAAGTTCTAAATGTATCAGCAAGAAAGCAAAGACAGAACAAAAGGGAAACAGAGGCAATGCCACAGACAGGGCAAAGCAAGACCAAAGCGTATCCCAGCACAGATATGTTTCTCTTCCTCTTGTGCCAAAGGAAAACAAGTTCGAAATCCAACAAAATCCAACATCCACAGCATTCCCAATGGAAGTCCACCCTTCACCCATACACAGCCCTAAATACAGAGAACTTGCTCCTACTTCTCTCTCTTTCTTTACTCAGAGATCAACACATCCTCCAGATCACAACAGTCTCCCCCACGGTGGTCCTACCTGCTGCTTAACCAACATCTCTGCCATAAAACTCCACACGACAAGCCTGACTCATCCTGGTGGCACCCCAACAGCCAAAACACTGTGCCAAAAGAGAGCTGGCATCCATGATTGGGGCAGAGAGAAGGCAACCCAACCAGGGTGGGACCCTGCTACAATCCCTTTTCCCGCCCCACAGCCCAACCTTACTTTCCACTCCTGCCGTCACTCTTCCCTCGCTCCTTAGGGGGCAACAGAGCGCTTGATCCATGGTTCCGTTTTCTGGGCCTTCCTGGACCTCGTTTTGCCAAGCTTCTATTTTTCTCGTCATGCTTTTCCCTTAAAAAAAACCACACACTTGACCGTTAACCAAGAGCAACGAAGAAAGAAAGAAAGAAAGAAAGAAAGAAAGAAAGAAAGAAAGAAAGAAAGAAAGAAAGAAAGAAAG
>QLTV01002570.1:434082-461698 GCA_003457575.1 Thermophis baileyi
AGCTTTCAGACCAGCTCAAACAAACACATCTCCTTTGTTGGCTACCAATCCCAGCTCTTGGCTCCAGACGCAAAGAGGCTGTGGGAACCCAGATGGAAAAATGAAGTCAGGCTTGCCGCTGCACACAAAAAGGGCTAAAACGTGGGGTCCCGGTGGATGGACAGACAGATTGACAGAATCCAGTTCCCTTTTTCTCTGCAGGAGCAGCGGGAAAGCAAAGCATCGGAGCGGGTTTGGACTGCTGCTGAGTGGCCCCCACTCAAAACGGAGAGGTGTGCAACGATGGGCAGACGGAAAGGGGCACCAATGCGCTTGGAAGGATGCACAGCTTGTGAGTTGGCAGGGGAAAAGTGGGGGTCCCCATTGGCAAAATTTAAGCTGCCTTCTGCAACACACACACACACACACACACACAATCCATGGCTCCCAATTCACAAATTTCAGCCACGTTCTGCTTCCATGCACCCCTCCCCCCCCATTCAAGGGTTTTCTTTCTGCAGCCATTTCAAAGCAGCATGGTGGAGTGGGGGGCACTTGGGAATATGTTCTTCCTCCCCCCCCCATCTCAAAATCTGGGGAATGTTTGGCCAGCAGCCGACTGAATTACTCTTACTCTAAAAATAACGAAGCAAGAGCGAAGGGCCATTGTCCATGACTTCAAAGGACGTCAGTCCTCATTGGGTCTCTCCAATTGCGATCTCACAACAAGACAGACACCATTTTTTATTCCAGTTTGCACACCTACAGGACAGCGTCCGTAGGAGGGGTAGTCAGAAAAGTCAAGGGGGGAGTCTCCATCGTGCGATTTAACCTCCACCTATTTTTTTTTAAGATGCCTCTAACCCCTCAAACATCACCATCTTGGCAATTATCCAGAACTGTACATTTCAGTTAATTTTGTTCATCTCTCTGATGTTCTCTTCCTGGCGCCATTCACCAAAGGTAACCTAGTGATTAACCAAATGCATCAGGGGTGGGTTCTGGATCCGTTTGCTGCCAGTTCACTCAGGGTTGTGCCGTGTGCACGCATGCGCTTTGCGTGCGCGCCCCCGCAGCAATCCAAAAATTGCTTCTGCGCATGCGCAGAAGCAAAATCCAAGATGGCGGCGCCCACGGAACACACCGAAAGAACCGGTTCCGTGACGTCATCACCGGTTTACTAACGGTTCTAAAGAACCGGTTAGAACCGGTAGGAACCCACCTCTGAAATGCATCCATTAGAAAACTCAGAACCTAATTATTGACTTAAGCCTTGGCTTGATTTGCCCACACGCCACGCTGCCACAAATTTGGCAAACGTGTCGAATGCCTCCATCACTATAAGCCCGTGATGGCGAACCTACGGCACGCGTGCCACCTGGGGCACGCGGAGCCATATCTGCTGGCACGCAAGCCATTGCCCTAGCTCACTCCAACGCGCATGTGCGCACTGGCCAGCTGATTTTTGGCTCGCGCGGAGGCTCTGGGAGGGCGAAAAACAGGCCTACCGGGCCCACCAGAAGTCGGGAAATGGGGGCACATGTGTGCGCTTTTGGCACCCAAGGAAAAAAAGGTTTGCCATCACTGCTATAAGCTGTCAAATCAACCAACATACCGGGATTAAAACCAAACCAGCCTTTACATGACCCGGTTAAACGTTTGAGAGAAACCCAGTTGGTTTTCATGACTTAATAGCACAACTGCAGGTAGTTCTCAACTTTATGACCGTAATTGCCTGACTCAATTGTAGTTGTAAGTCCAGGATATCTTGTACACCTTTTGAGAATAAAGCTGGCTGGAGCTGAGTTCCTAGACGTAATTCAACAGGGGAGCACAAGGTGGATATGTGAGCGAGATGGGCAGTATTTAAAATGTGATAAACAAATAAAATAAATATTGGTTCCCAGGTTCAGTTTGGAACCTTTTCAAGAGCCACCCTTGGATACAAATATTATTATTATTCATCCAAGGGTGAAGTTAAGCTTTCTCTGCCATTTCCTCCATTCGTCTCATTTTAGGGATGCTAAATGCCATGTCCAGGGACCCCAATACATCTGCAGCTTTTCTAATAGATTATACCAGATTAAAAACAGGGAATGGTCTCTGTAAAACAAAACCATCTTAATTTCCAATAATCTTCTGCTTGCTCTCTCTCTCACCTCCAATCAGCTTTCATAGAAAAATAAAAACGGACTTTGAAAATGATTTATCGACCCTCCTAGAAAAAAAGGCAGGGAATAATGTAGGAGTACTGGAAACTTTTTTGGGGGGGGAGGTACGGACAATATAATGAGGACCCATCATTATCTGCACCCTCTCTAAAAAGGCCAGCCCCATTGGCCATTTTGTGGGAGTGCCCACGACACGCTCTTGAAAAGCCAAATCGGTTGAAAAACAGACTGACTACAGTGAAGCAATGTGTTGGGTTTTTTTTTTTTAAAAAAAAGCAAATTGCAAATAAAATGTAGATGGAAACACACTGCAGACATTAGCAGAACCACACATGACCCGCTGATAAATTTAACTGGGGGGAAAAAAAGAACTTGGATGGCCCTTACAGTGACTCACTCTAACAAAATGTTCCCCAACTTATTCCCACAGAGCTAAGTGGTGTCTGTGAGCTTGATTTATTTATCTTTATCTTGGGTTGTGTTGTTTTTTTTAAAGGGGGGCTTGGCAAATACATACCGAGAGGCCAAGCTTAGAAGTCAAGGCTCAGCAGTCTGAAGTTGCCAACTAGCAAAATGAAAGACAGAGGGAGAATTCATAGTCTAAAACAAGGCCTCTATGGAGTTTCTCAATCCATCCAAGGTCAAAGTATTTTTTCAAGAGGCAACTGGACTTTCTTGGTTTTTCCTTGAAGATGGTTTGCTTCCCATCCCGAGAAGTTTCTTCAGTTCAGAGAGCGCTAACGACCAGATGACTGCAAGGAATATAAATCCTTCCATTCTCCACCATTCAGTCAGAACTGAAGAAGCTTCTTGGATGAGAAGCGAAACGTCTTCAAGGAAAAATAAAGTTGACTCTTGCAAAAGCACCTTTGGGACACCTAAGACAAGACCCGTGTTCATTCCTTCGCCACCCCTTTTTAGCTGTTCACCTTTCTGTTTCCTCCACCCATGTCCTCCAGATGCTCTCTACCCCAGCTCCCTGGCGTTATGGGAACTGTAGTCCAAATAACTGGAGGGTTCCAGACTATGGAGTGCTATAATTTGGGGATTAGGAAAGTCAAGCCAACCTTCCAAACTCTTTCCTTCATCTTTATTCGGCAATATTTCACAATTTCAGAGAATGCTCAGCTGAAATCACAACCGAAGTTGTGTAAGAGCCTTTGGAGCAGGCTACCACAATCTTAGAAAAGTCTTGCAATTTTTGTTTGGCCATCAAATTGTGGCGGAAACAGAAGAGATCACTCAATGACTTATCTCCACACTCAGTAGTCTTCCCGTTTAATTTTATCTAACCAGACCTGATCTGGAGCTTTCCAGGATCACTCTGAAAACCAACAGAGAGATCTACTAGATTTCACATCAGGGATAATCCAGAACCATAAGGTTCTCCATCACAAACAGCTGCCCATTTCCATCTCATTCAATTCTCCTCGTTCAAATGGCCATTTCTTCCTTTTTCATTTAATTGCGTCCCGAATTTTAATTATAACATGTCCATTGTACGCAGCTACACCCGTCTCCCCTTGCAATCATTCATGCCGCACAAAATGCTGGGATGTGGCTCAAAACGCTGACGTTGGGTGTTGTTTTGTTTTGTTTTTAAAAATGAAAGGCAGCTTAGATTCTCTTTCAAATCAAAAGCAGTTTAGCTGGAAAGGAGCCCTTAGCATCTTGCACAAACAAACCTGAGAATTAAGTAAGTGCCAGTGATTTACTTTGGGGTGAAGGTCTGTCACATACACCCAAGTTCAAAAACATTCAGCAGGCCAACATTTATCCCTAAAAGCAGCAAAGAAGAAACTGTCTACCATTTTTTAATCTCTCCTTCCTCATTCATTTTTTCCCCCACTTCTGGTCAACTGTAAATCCTACAGACCGAATCATTTCCCCCACCCCGTTTCCATTGATTTTAAGCCATTTTAGCAAAAGCGTGGTATAACAGTGCTTTTTTTAAAAAAATAAATGAACAATAAAATCTGCCCGACAGTGACCGCCAGCTTGGAGTAGATCAAAGAAATCTACACTCAAAAATGAACTTTGCTCAGTGGTGTCTTCCATAAACACCAGACTAGAATTCTCCACTCGATTCAAGAAGGTTATTCTCCATCTATTTGACGTGTTCGTGTGTTGGAGCTGTTTTTTTATACCTTGTATTAATTTTATGCACAAAACACAGCGGTGCAACAGTGACACCCTATGGCATAGCCAATGCATTTCCTCGTAGACGTGGTTCCTTCGAAAAAAATTGAAGCTTGCATGAAAACAAGAAGCTCCTTCAACCTTACCAACGTTGTTGACCCTGAAATCTGGTGGCAAACTGAGATATGAAGGCCTTGGAACCACGTCCTTCCTCTGACCACGAAAACAAGGCTAACATAGAGAATTCACTAAGCACAAAGTTCTTCTGCGAATGAAGGCAAATCTACGTGTCCCAGGATAATGTTACAGGATCCAATCCGAGTCGGTCACTGGGACCAGAGATTTACTCTTCCAAACTTTTGGATTCTTACTGGAGCCCATCTTCAGGGAACTTCTGTCTACCAGAATGTTTGCTGTGGGTTATTCTATATTCCAGTGATGGCGAACCTTTTTTGGCTTGGGTGCCAAAAGGGTGCGCGCGTGCACGATAGCGTGAGCACGCGTGCCCACACCCATAATGCAATGCCCTCCCCCCGCGCATGCGCACAAACCCCGCGCATGCGCACAGGCCTCACTGAAGCCTCTGGACTTCCGGTAGGCCCGTTGGGCTGTTTTTCGCTCTCCCCAGGGTTCAGGAAAGCCTCCTGAAGTCTAGGGATGGCGAAAAATGGCCCAACGGGCCAATCGGAAGTTTGGAAACAAAACGGAAGTGGAGCTGCCCTACTACTTACCTTCAGATAGTTGCAACCAGGCCTCGTACACCTCAGCCCATCTGGGGGTGAGCACACAAGTGAACTTCCGGTAGGCCCATTGGGCCGTTTTCACTGTCCCAAGGCTTTCCTAAAGCCTGGGGAGAGTGAAAACGGCTGAAAAGAAGGCTGAAAATCAGCTGGCCAGCGCGCGCATGCGCGCTGGAGCTGACATAGGGCAACACCTGGTGTGCCCTCAGATATGGCTCCGCGTGCCACCTGTGGCACGCGTGCCATAGATTCGCCATCACTGCTATATTCTATTCTTGCTGGCCATCAGCACCCCAATCAATAAATAAAAAGCCACACACAACCAGGCATCACATAAATACTACGCATAGAATAGCCCCCACACACATTCTGGCTAGAGAGAAGTTCCCCGAGGATGGGCTCCAGCACGAGTCCAAAAGCTTGGAAAACTAAACCTCTGGTTCCGGTGACCGACCCAGATTGGATCCTGCAACCAAGTTCTTTAAAACTTCCAGTCTCAAGTCTTTTCCTCTCCCCTTCAGTATTACCATAATAATCAACATCATAACAACTGTTTTGCTCAAAGGTCACCTTCCTGTGTTGTCCATTCCAACTTTCTTGTCCAAACTTTCCAAAGGTACTAACAATTTGGAGAATACCCACAGACGATCCCCAGATCTCCTACCTCCATCTGCATCTAGCCAACCTGCTCAGCTCAGGAGTGAACCTACATCTACAAGAACTTCAATTCCCAGAATTCCCCAATCAATACGGCCAACGCAGGAGTTGCAACTGTCCCATCCAGAGCTGGATGCTTCCCTGCCCACAGCCTACCTTTAACATTACTCAAGGAGAGGGAGCGGTCACGGTCCACGAGCCCCAGCTTGCTGCCACTGCTGTTGTCCTTCTGACGGGCCACCGCCACCGCGATGCCAACGGGGAGATGTCTAACTTCCACCTCTCCTTGAGATCCAATGCTCTCTCGTCCAAAAGACTTGGCACTTTCAGGTCGTTCTGGTTCCTTCTTCAGCTGCTTGCCAGCTTGGTGGGGCAGCAGCTGCTGGAGCTTGGGTGAAGGCTGTTGACCAGGGTCCAGCTTCATGTTGCCCAGACCCCCAAAAGGGCTTTTCTTGCCACCCCCCTGCCGTGCTGATGCCTCCTTAGCAAAGCTCCCGCTGTACTTGATGAGACTTTGCATGGCAGAGCCTTCACCGTGCGAGGGAGGGTGGTGGCTGTCTGCCACGCTCCGGCCTCCCACCACGGAGGACCTCTGTAGGTTGCTGGGCTCCAGGTAGCTTTTCTTGACTTCCTCCTCCACCCGGTTGGCATGGTTGTGTTGGGCAGCCAGAACAGCCATCTGGGTGGTGGCAAAGTTGCCCATTTCAAAAGGCTTCCATTTTTGTTCAGGAGGCTTCAGTTGTTGGTTGGGATCTAAATGCTGGCGGGAGGAAGAGGACAAGGAAGAAGAGGAGGAAGAAGAGGTGTCCAAAGTGCCGTAGATCTTCACTGCTTCTTTGCAGCCGGGTCTTTGAAAACGGTCCCGCTCGCAGGAGCGATGTTCTGCCTCCAAGCCAGCTTTGGGCAAATCCTTCAAAGGGAGGTACTCTCTGCTTTCGGGGGAGTTCAACCTTGGCCTGTTCAAGAAGTTTTCCGAAGCCCCCTGTTTCTTCAAGACCATGGAGTTGGCCCTGATCACCGTATTTTTCTCCCGCAGGATCTCCATCCGCTTGGCATCTGCATGGATGGAGAACTCCTGGGCCAAAAGGTTGCGAGAAGCATCCGTCAGACACCTCTCGGGGACCGCCTGCAAGACCCCCACTCGGGTGGCAGCAGGAACCTCCTTCTCCTTCAGTTTGGTGTTGTCCCGGGCTTGGGAGGCAATCTGAATGGGGCCGTTTCTCTCGTCGTAGGCCTCGAGGGAAGGCACGAAGGTGGGCGCGATGACCTTGTGTTCCCTCCCGGACTCCTTGGTCAAGGGGAAGATGGTGTACATGTTGGGATGGATAGGCTGGGGAGGGAAGGCCGAGGGTGGGGGGAGCTTCCCTGGTTGAACTGGAGAAGGACAGCTGCAGGCCACGTGCAAGGCGGCAACCGAATTCATTGCGGAGTCGACTTTCTTTATTCGATCGGAGTAGACGTACGGAGGAGGCCTCACATTCTCGTCGTGTCTGCTGAGGTCCTTGGGACAGCGGTCCAGCTCGGAGCCCTGGGCGCTTCCGGTCATGTTGCAGTTGCTGAGTGAAGAGGTCTGAAGTGGGTGTTTGGACTTTGGTTCTCCGCTGAAGACCCCCCGGTTGGACAAGTGTTCCGCCAGGAAGGGAGACAAGCGTTCCCCAACCTTAACGGCCTTTTCAAATCCGTTCGTTTTCCTCTCGCTGTCAGGCTTGGTGTCCTGGGTGAGGTCCACCACGCTGTGAGGCCGGGACTCCTCACGCAGCTTGGCCTCCTTCTTGGCCAGGGACAAAGAGAGGTCGCTTCGGTAAGAGCGGTCCTTCCCGCCGAGGTCTTTGGAGCCATCCTTGGAGGTCCTGTGTGGGTGCCCAAAGTCCTTTTCGTGAAGCAGGGCGCTGGAGGCAGGGTTGGGGGCTGCCCTGGACGGGGTGGCCTGGGCGTGCAAGGCAGCTTGTCCTGCGTGCCCAGCAAGGTAAAATCCATCTGTAAATCAAGGGGGGGGGGACGACAGCAGATTGAGGTCAATTCTCTTTGGTCATGCAAATCCAAGCATACAAAACATTTCAAGGATGACGTGTGCTGATCCTAAAACGTCCCAACTCAGGTTGAAAGGAACCATCCCTACTTTACCAACCTACCAGATGTTTTTTGACCTTGGAACAGATGGTTTCAACCTCTAATTTGCAGCTAAAATGGCAAGGAAGGAAGGAAGGAAGGAAGGAAGGAAGGAAGGAAGGAAGGAAGGAAGGAAGGAAGGAAGGAAGGAAGGAAGGAAGGAAGGAAGGAAGGAAGGAAGGAGATGGAAATGAGAAGGAGGGAGGCAGCGAAGGAAGGAGGGGAAGGGAGGAAAGAAGGAAGGAAGGAGAGGAAGGAGGGAGTTAGGGAGGGAAGTAGCAAGGAAGGAAGGAAGGAAGGAAGGAAGGAAGGAAGGAAGGAAGGAAGGAAGGAAGGAAGGCTAACCTTTTGGGGTCTCGAAGAGGCTGTGCTGACTCAGCTGAGCAAGTAAGGGATTCCCACTGCTGTGGGGTTCCAGGTGACTCAAAGGAATGTATGAGGGGTAGAGACCACTTGGCAGGTGGGAGAAACCTGAAACAGAAGAAAAAATCACAGATCAGTTCAGGATTCAACAACCGCCCCCCCCCCCAGAGGTGGGTTTCAGCAGGTTCTGACCAGTTCTGGAGAACCGGCAAATACCACCTCTGACTGGCCCCGCCCCCATCTATTCTCTGCCTCCCGAGTCCCAGCTGATCGGAAGGAAATGGGGATTTTGCAGTAACCTTCCCCTGCCACGCCCACCAACCACACTACACCCAAGCCACGCCCACAGAACCGTTAGTAAAAAAAATTGAATCCCACCACTGCCCCCCATACGCGCACGCGCGCGCACACACACACACACACACACACACGTTGCTTTCTCCCTACTCTTTCCCTTTCCCCCCACCCTCTAATTTCTTCTTTTTTTCCCTTTGCTTTTTTGTATTTTCTTTTTAATAAAGTTCCATTAAGAAAGAAACCAGAGTTGGGCTGTTCAACTTTCCTTCTGATCCTGCCTTCTCCCTTCCCTCCGTTTGTTTTGTCAGAAATATAAGGGGTCAATTTTTAAAAAAAAAAATGATGAAAATGAACGGAGTTGGCAGTTAGCAATGTCATCCCTGTAAAACCCCAAATTTCTGAAAGCGGTCGAGGAATGGAGATTGAACATCCGGCTTCCTCAATTCCTTCTGCCTTTTACTTGGCCACAGAGACAAACTGGTAGCCACTGAAAGGAAGCCCAAAGCCCAGCGTCCTGCTTCTTCATCAACTCCCAGGCCCAGGCACCAGCTGACACACACCCCAGCCCTCGCCGGGTCAGGAAATGGATCTGCAGGTGCTCGGCGTTTCCGTCTGGTGGGGCATTAGGGGCTCGGGAACCCTTGAAGCCGAGACAGACTCTTATACAATGGTGGGCTTGGTGGTGAGAGTCACGGGCCAGGAAGTTAACCAGGGGAGGAAGAGCCTTTGGGTCTTGATAAGAGAAGACCTTCAACTCGGCCGAGTTGTGGTCTCTCAACCCAACCCGCAAGCAGTGGGTATCAGGAAGAGAACCCTCGTGCAATTTAGAGAAGGGGGAAATATCACTGGGCGGTCGTTTCGGAAACCCACAATTCCTTTGCAATCAAAGGAAGAGAGAACAAAAGGTGGGGGGGGGGGAAAACCCCAATGCAAAACAAGTAAAAATTAAATGATTCAGCAAAAATAATAATAAAGTCCCCCAGGTTAAGGCATCTTGCCTAGAAAATGGGGAGAGCTGAGTTTTAGTTTTGGGTGATTTTGGGCCAGTCATCAGGAGATGGTGAGTTCTAGTCCCAACTTAGGTGTGAAAGCCAGCTGAGTGACTCTGGGCCAGCCATCAGGAGATGGTGAGTTCTAGTCCCAACTTAGGTGTGAAAGCCAGCTGAGTGACTCTGGGCCAATCACCAGGAGATGGGGAGTTCTAGTCCCACCTTAGGCGGGAAAACCAGCTGGGTGACGTTGGGCCAACCAGCAGGGGACTGGNGACTCTGGGCCAGCCATCAGGAGATGGTGAGTTCTAGTCCCAACTTAGGTGTGAAAGCCAGCTGAGTGACTCTGGGCCAATCACCAGGAGATGGGGAATTCTAGTCTCACCTTAGACATGAAAGACGAAATGGGCGATTTTGTGCCAGTCCCTCTCTCTCAGGCCAGCCCACCTCAGAGGGTTGTTGTGGGGGGGGAATAGAAGGAGGAAAGAGTTTTAGGGATGTTCTCTACCTTGAGTTATTTATAAAAATAAATATTTATAAAAATAAGCTATTTTATAAAAAAAATAAACTAAAACACAAGATTTTGTGAACTACCAAATAGAGTTAAGCAAAGCGGCTGGCCAAAATCTCTGTAGATCCGATTTAGAATATGGTCTAAATACGGTTGAAGGTCTTCCTCCGGCCAAAAGAAAGAAAAACAAAATTCAACTTTTTTTTTTCTGCAAACAACAGGATGCAAAAGCATGTCTGTAAGATCAGAGGTGTCCAACTTTGGCCACTTTAAGACCTGTGAACTTCAACTCCCAGAATTCCCCAGCCAGGAATTCTGGAAGTTGAAATCCACAGGTCTTAAAGTGGCCAAGGTTGCACAGGCCTGTTGTAGCTGAAAAACAGCGTTCCCAAATTTCATCTGGGTTGTGCAAACACCACAACGAACCCTCCTTCTCTCAAGGGACAAAAGTGACATTTCTACTCCGGTTGTATCATCCTCTTTTCTATAGTAGTAAATCTGGCTTTCCCTGCTCCCAGGACACCCCAAGGGAGGAACCAGGAAGCAATTACTCCAGACGCAGAAATGTCAGGAACCAGGGTGGCTTCACAGGCTGAACAAATGTGGGATAGACACACAATCTGACCACGAGCTGCATTTCCTCAGCCACTTCCAATCATCCCTCCAACTCAAAACCATCCATAAGAGAAATTTGGAAGGAATTCTCAAGCATACCGTGAAGACCCAAAGATGCTGTCAGGGTTCCGCGAGGCTTTGCGAGTTGACAGGTGCTTTTTCAAAAAGCAACTGGACTTTCTGGCTTTTCTTTGAAGACATTTCACTTCTCATCCAAGAAGCTTCTTCAGCGCTTGGATGAAGAGCTGAAGAAGCTTCTAGGATGAGAAGCGAAACATCTTCAAAGAAAAACCAGAAAGTCCAGTTGCCTCTTGAAAAAGCATCTTTGGGGCAATCATGACCTGGATGACAGAGAATCTCCATAGACCTTGAAGAAGTTCTGAAGAAGCTTCTTGGATGAGAAGCGAAACGTCTTCAAAGAAAAACCAGAAAGTCCAGTTGCCTCTTGAAAAAGCATCTTTGGGACAACCATGACCTGGATGACTGAGAATCTCCATAGACATACCGTGAAGAAGCTTAAAAAAAAACAAACCCTCAAGATCCTTCCATAAGTTAAGAAAACTAGTGAGAACATTATCCAAAGCATTAAGGCACTGAATTAATCCCAAGGGTCAATAGATCCTGTAGAAGAGGAGGCTCACCTCACCTTAATCGCTTAGCCATGGAAATTTGGGGCTCAAGGGTTGTCGTAAGATGAGGACTATCATTAGATTTGTCTCCAAGGTGTCTCAGAATCGGGGGCAGGATTCAGAGACGTCTCAGGAGCCCACTTCCCTCCCCATCTTCCTTTCCGTAGCTGACCCTATCACTTTCCTTAGCCCTGTTGGGTTCTGCGGTGGCTTGAGGTCCAGTCTCATGACCCCACGATGCTTCCTCTCTTGAAAATGAGTCAACAATTAAGAAAAAGAATAAAGAAAAACGAAAATAAAGCCCAGCCCTTGGAGATTTAGGAAACAGAGAGCCAAGCTTTAGATGTTTTTCTTGGGTTGGGCTCAAAAGCCAGGCCAAGTGCTTGCAGTAAACAGCTTTTGAATCTCTCTTGATGGAAATGAGTCAAACTCATTGAGGTCACTCCAGGAGCTGAATTACAACAAGCCTAGTTAGGGTTCCTCGGGGACCAATTGGGGAGCAATACTTCCAATCCACTGCTCCCCGACTTCCAAGGTTTCCTTCCAAGGTCTTCTCTTCTGGCAGGGCTTAAATTCAAGACCGGTGTCCCAATTGGCCATCCATTCAAGCAGAAGAACAACCTTCAGGACCTCTGCTCATCCTTTCCCTACCTTCTCTACATGCCGGATCTACACACTGATGCTGTATACAATAGGGTTCGCTAGAGACATCCAGGTAGTAAGACAGACGGAAACTTGCTGAAAAAACAACTTCAATCTGCTTCAGGCCCGGATGCAAGAATGTTCCTCTACTCTATCAATATTTGAGGGGGTGCCCCAAAGAAGAGGGGGTCAACCTATTCTCCAAAGCACCAGAAAGCAAGATAAGAAGCAACGGATGGAAACCCATCAAGGAGAGAAGCAACCTAGAACTAAGGAGAAATTTCCTGACAGTGAGGGCAATTAACCAGTGGAACAACTTGCCTCCAGAAGTTGTGAATTCTCCAACACTGGAGGGTTTTAAGAAGAGATTGGACAACCATTTGTCTGAAATGGTATAGGATTTCCTACTTGAGCAAGGAGTTGGGCTAGAAGACCTCCAAGGTCTCTTCCAAGTCTATTATTCTGTTAATCGTATCACCAACAAGCCTTTTTCTGACTTTCTTAAGCCAGGTTTATCCATCCATTTTCTGCTCCGTTTTCCTTCCTCCGGTTCCCCTCGGTCTCATGGAGAAACAATCCAACACTTTACAAGTTGTTTACGAGAGACCGGACAGCCACTTGTCTCAAATGATATAGAGTCTCCTGCTTGAGCAAGAAGTTGGACTAGAAGACCTCCTAAGTCCCTTCCAACTCTATTTTTCTGCTCCTCCAGCTGAACCAAAAGGATTCGATCTACTCCATAAAACCTGATCAATCCTCAACAGGACAAGTGCTCTAGAACCCCCCCAAAATGGGGGGGGGAAATCTCTTCAGAATGTAGCTGTGATGCCCCAAAGCAGACAGTGTGACGTATTGTGGAACATCTGTCCTCTGAGCATATCAGGGAAACCCCAGACAGTGGCAGACGAGGGGGACGGGGTCCTGGCATGCTATGGTTTATGGCAGAGGTCTCCAAACTTGGCAATTTTAAGACTTGTGGACTTCAACTCCCAGAATTCTCCAGCCAGCATGCTGGCTGGAGAATTCTGGGAGTTGAAGTCCACAAGTCTTAAAGTTGCCAAGTTTGGAGATCCCTGGTTTATGGGGTCGCGAAGAGCGGGACACAGCTTAGTGACTGAACAACAGCAACGAAAAGGAGGAAAGAGAGAAGCATCTCCTTCATGGGCAACCGTCATTTGCCTCTCTTGTCTATCAAAGAGCTCGGCTCCATCCTTGTCTAATTGGAGGCCAATGTTCAGATCTTCTCCCTTGGCAGCCCTGCCCCCACCTACCAAAAAAAATTGCAGATGGGGGGCTGTCGGGAAGAGCTGAGCATGTTGGAGACCAGCTCCTCTTGGGACGGGAATGCAATAAGGCTGGAATCTAACTGCCTTAAGGCTGGGTGCCTTGGGGTTTCTCTCCTTCCATCAAACCACTTTTTGAAGGATGATCTATCGTCAAGGAGAGAGAGACTCCAGAAGCCTGGAGGAGGGGGGGGAGGGGGTTGGTGAAGGGGCACTGCGGATCATGCATAAAGGTGAAAGGATCACATTGCACACGAAAAGATGACCCAACTCTGCAAAAGTGAATTTGCTTCCTTCCTTCCTTTCTCTGGCATCAAAAGTCAACTTTTGATTCTCAATTTCACTCCAAAGGACCAAAAATAACTCTTGGTGGTTTTTAAGTGCTTTCTTTGACCCCCTCGGATGAAAAAGAGAAGACATCATCCTTTTACATACAGGGAGTCCTCGACTTACGACCGCAATTGAGCCCGAAATGTCTGTGGCTGACCGAGAGGGCATTTCACTGAGTTTCGCCCTTTCTTGCCGCAGCAGTCGTTAAGCGAAGCACTGCAGCCGTTAGGTTAGCAACACGGTCGTTAAGCAAATCTGGCTTCTCTATTGACTTCGCTTGTCAGAAGGTCGCCAAAGGGGATCACGTGACGCCGAGACATTGCGACTGTCATAAAGATGAATCAGAATCCAAAATGTTGATCACGTGATCACGAGAAGGCTGCAACGGTCATAAGTGTGAAAAATAGTCCTACGTCACTTTTTTCAGGGCTGTTATAACTTCGAAAGGTCACTAAACAAACTGTTCTTAAATCGGGGACTATCTGCACAGGGACTCCTCAGTTTACAATCCTAATTAAGCCTGCAATTACGGTCGTAAGTCGTGATGGTTGCTAAGTGGATCACTTAACAAAGTTTTAAGAAAAAAAATCTGGTTATTTTGAATGGAGGCGGGGAAGACTGAAGCCTCTTTTTAACCCAGCTTTTCTTTCGTTTCTACGCAATTTGTTATTCTGCCCTCTCTGCCCTTCTTTTTACTTCTTGTCTTTTATTTTTTTCATATCTTGTTTTTCGTGTTTTGAATAATTTGAAAACCACCCAGGGGCGCTGGGAGTTGGGTGGCATCGGCATTTAAATCATAACAACAAGAAGAAAAAGTCACACAATGGGTCCTCCTTCTTGTCAGCTTATGATTTGGTAGCAGCTCTTTGAAAGTTTAGCTTCTAATCTAAAGGAAAAAGTAAGCTTCTAGTCCTTATTGGCCAGCCTATAAAGTGAAGATTCCATACAGCGTCCTGGCTAATCAGAATCACTTGGGAGTCGGGTGGCATATACACTTAATCTATTATTAGGGCTGGTTTGCATAGTCAGCCAGATATTTAGACTGGATCTGGCATTTTTGTCTACCTCTCCAGCCCTTCCCAAGGCTGTGAGATAAGCAGATGTTGTTTAATAATATGAAATGCCGCAGGGTTATTATGATTATGACTAATCATCCAGCTCGCCGTTAAACAAAAAGTCTTTCAGAAAAATAAAAATAAAATGAAAGGTAAACAGTCATACGTTGGCACAGAAGTCTTAACCTTTGGGGTCACCAACCTCTTGGAGCACCTTCTGAAACTTTCTCCGAAAAATTAACTTAAATTAATTTAAATACACCGATACAGGAAGGAAGCCAGTCAGACTGAAATACAGTTATGAAAATATTTTTTTAAATCGCAGTAATACATCCGCTAATTTATTCGCCCATCAAACCAATAACAGGACAAGCTAGATTTCAAGGAAAGGTTAAGGATAACCAAGGTTTTTTTTTCCCCACCCCAAATTTTAAAGCCCCTCCTGGACTGTCTCTAAGCCGAGTACTTCATGGTGCCAAGCTTAAGCCCTCCCCCCTCCCCGGCTTGGCCAATCCATGTCCCTTTCCCCCCCCCCACATGCCCCCATCTCCACCTGGCCTACCTCGCAAGATCCAGGTAAGCAATTACCACCTTTGTGTATATATGGTAATATGCTCCCCTGTGCTCCTCTTTGGAGAAAGGGCAAGATGTAAACACAATAAAGGTAATTGCTTAATTGCTTAATCATTTTAAACCCAGAAGAGTTAATCGGCTAAAAGACATCTTTAAGCAGTTGGCAAGATTGGCGAATGGGTGGAGACTGGAGTGTGAGAAGGGAAAAAGAGAGAGAGAACGAGAAAGAAAGAGAACGAGAAAGAAAACAAGAGGAGAAAGAGAATGAGAAAGAGAGAGAGAGGAGAAAGAGAACAAGAAAGAGAGAGAGAGAAAGAAAGAAAAAAAGAAAACAAGAGAGAACAAGAAAGAGAATGAGAAAGAAAGAGAACAAGAAAGAGAACGAGAGAGAAAACAAGAGAAAGAGAATGAGAGAGAGAGAGAGAGAGGAGAAAGAGAACAAGAGAGAGAGAAAGAAAACGAGAAAGAGAACAAGAATGAGAACGAGAAAGAGAACAAGAATGAGAACGAGAAAGAGAACAAGAAAGAAAAAGAGAATGAGAAATAAAGAGAATGAGAAAGAGAGAGAGAGAAAGAGAAGAAAGAGAGAGAGAGAACAAGAAAGAAAGAGAACAAGAAAGAGAGAGAGAGAGATAGCAAAATCCTGCTTATGTGGCAGTGATGATGCTCAAATCCTGCAATCACCAGAAGGGGATGCGACGTGCAAGAAAACATGCCATGCGCGGCGCATGGCATGTGCAGGACAGAAGGCCAGTGCAACAGCTGGGAATTGTTGGACCACAAAGGAGTGCATGAAAGGGTGGCAGACGGTGGATTGCAACCCCTTAGGAGAACTTTAGAAGAAGTTTAGGGAAACTGACCGGGTGGGTTTTTTCCACACCAAGGTGTCTCTGCACCTCCTTGTAAAAATCATGCTCTTGAAAACATCTGTTCTTCCAAAGAATCACAGCCAAACTTCTGTCTAACACAGTGCTTCCCAGTCTTGTCCACTTGAAGATGGGTGGATTTCAACACCCAGAATTCCCCAGCTAGCTGTGCTGGCTAGGGAATTCTGGGTGTTGAAGTCCACCCATCTGGGCATTGACGTCCACCCATCTTCAAGTGGACAAGCACTGATCTAACATGACTGCAAGCTTCCTGGAAGTTCCTTCATTGCTCAGTCTTGAAGCCCAGCTGATGGTTCGATACAAACACAAAAAGAGACATTAAAATAATTGCTTCAGTCCACCCAACCTGGTTTTCAGGACTTCAACTCCCAGCATTCTCAGTCAAGAGCCTGGATGGATGGATGGATGGATGGATGGATGGATGGATGGATGGATGGATGGATGGATGGATGGATGGATGGATGGATGGATGGATGGATTCTGGGGTTGACTTTATGATCAGCTGCAGAAATGAGCCATGTCAACTGAGATTCTGATGTTGGGGTGCTTTGGAAGGTTACAAGTTGAACCCCACTTGTGAGCAAATCGTTCCCAGAATCCCCTGAATGGTTGCATTGTTAGCCCCCAACTCCAACTATTGATCTTAAGGACTTCCAACTTGGCAGTTGTGCCAAGATGTAACTCAAATAATCTACATTTTTTTAAAATTAAGATATTAAGAAGCCCATGGATGATCTACATGAATGGAAGATGGTTGGGCTCATAAAACAGAGCTGAGCATGACACCAGTGTGAACTATAATGCATGCAAATGCAGCCAGGTGCTTTGCTTCATTCCTTCCACCCACCTGTGCCTTCTTCGCCTCGGTTACATAAGGCTGTGAAATAAAACAAGGGTCACGTGACTGTCATCTCCAGAAGAAAGGTTGCCAAGTTTGTAGCCTCTTCCTCCCCCTACAGTAACCAAATCCATGTCACCATCCCAAACTTGGGTGGTCTCAACCAGGTCCCCAAAAGTGTGCTAGCCTATAAATTTGTCTTGGTTGACTTGGACCCTTGCACATAGCAGTTTGTGACATAGTCCCCACACAACTTACTACGAAGAATAGGCACCTTGGCCCAGGATGACTAAGAGGCAAGGATGCTGGGAACATCTGGAGAGCCACACCTGTCATTTCTTCATGCAAACAATCCTACATTCTGAGCTTGAAGAAGGTTGCCCTGGTATCCTAAGAACCTCCACTGCAAAGGAGGAGGAGGTCCTAAGAGAAAGTCCTCTTAAAAGCCATCCTTCTTGGCTCGATGCAGAACCATGGTGAGATTCACACGATGGACCTTCTGACTTGTAACTTCTGATTAAGCCCTCAGCTCCCTTTGATCTCAGAACTCTTCCCCTCGCCATCCCAAATTTGCTCTTCATCACCTTCATCTATGTTTACAATCTAGTCAAGATCTCCAAGAACCCATCAGATCTTCCATTCAGCCATTCCCCCAAAGCTCTGGTTTATGGAACTGGCAAGGTTTCACGCCCGGATGTCAAGCCATTCACCAGGGTTTCTCTCTCTCCGGGTCACCCATGGCTGAGTTTCCACGGGGAGCCACACGCCTCTTTTGCATTCAAAGTGGGAACCCAGCCAAACAGAGCCTGAGTGAGCGACAAAACAACCACACCCACCTCTGAAGGTGTCCCCGCTTTAATTAAACACAAGCTGCAATGGAGACAAACCCTCCTTAGTTAATTCCGAGAAGGTTGAGCAAGAACTGATGCAATGGGAAATTCCCCATTTGCAATCAGAAGGGCTCTGAAACGCCAGCAGCCACCCATCTGCTCTTGACAGACCGAGCTTGCCAAATTTATCCTCCACAAACGTCCAAAATCTTCGTAGCCAAAAAAAATTAAAAAAAATGGGAGACTTCCCCAACCGCCTCACCGCCTTCTCCAGGAGATTGTGAAGGCAACCACTGGGCAACGCTTCCTTGCTCGGAAAGCAGAAAGCAAGCAACCTTGGAAGAGATTGAGAAGGCGTTGGGATCCCTTCCAACAGTCCTCTTCAACTTCTCCTCCTGGGACCAAGGCATGGATTCAGATCACAAGTCTGTTCCCTTGGTTGGAAAACATCTTAAAATGAGACGCTGAAGCGATGTGTTTCCATCTGGAGAACCTTGGCCACTTGAAGAGGTGTGGACTTCCACTTCCAGAAATCCCCAGCCAGTTTTGTTGGCTGGGGAATTCTTCTGGGAGTTGAATTCCGCAATCTTCAAGTGGCCAAGGTTCAGACAAACTGGTCTAGATAAGCTTAAGGATCGAATTAATTCTAGACTGATATTACATGAAGTGAACATTTTCCTTCCCTCCTTTCCTTCCTTCCTTCCTTCCTTCCTTCCTTCCTTCCTTCCTTCCTTCCTTCCTTCTTTCCTTCTTTCCTTTTTAATCCCTACCAACGTAGGCAGACCTTTTTCTGTATAACCACAATGTGTTTGTGTGTCTGTCTGGTAGCTGTTTGCACTCCCCTATTAAAAATAATTAAAAAAATTACACACTCAAATTAAAGAAGAAAAACAAAGCTCCCACCTGCAAACTTCCTACCAGAGGCTGTACAACAGAACTCTTTTTGCAGTCTTTCAAGACTCAACAAACCCCACATTGTTTTTCTATTTGCGTACCCGAAAATAATTCAGACAGCATCCTGCAACTAACTGCAGCTCGTAGAGTTCAAACCTTCTCTTCCTCCACCGATTACACTCCGTGAGTGGAGGAATAGCAGAGGCCTTCAAAATAATATACCAAGGTTTTTCTGCTCCCGGTGCATTGCCAGGGTTAGATTTGGGGACCTTGGCAGAGAAGGTACCGTATGTCTTCTCCCACCATCTAATCATCTTCTCAAGGCCAAGGACAGTTTAGCTGAAGGACAGAAAGGACCCAGCTGCACCACGTCAGGCTGCAGCTGGAAAAAATATATATTATATATATTTAGCTGAAAAAAATATAGATTTGGGTTCTTTATCGTGGAAGAAATAATTCCATGCTCTCCGGTTCCAGCAGAAAATTCTTACTACTACCTTTGTCCTAGCTCCATGATGGCGAACCTATGGCACGCGTGCCACAAGTGGCACGCGGAGCCATATCGGTGGGCACGCGAGCTCAGGTCCGGCGCGCCAGCCAGCTGATATTCGGGCCTTCTGGGCCCACTGGGAGTCGGGAAACAGGCTGTTTCCAGCCTCCGGAGGGGGTGGGGAAGGCCCGTTTTCGCCCTCCCCAGGCTCCTAGAAAGGCTCTGAAGCCTGATGAGAGCGAAAAACGGGCGTGCCATTGCGTGCCGGGAGCAGGGGGGGTCCCACGTGCATGTGCAGGGGGCCCCCCGCATGGAATTATGGCTGTGGGCATGCACACACATGACACCCCCCCACGCTCCCCCCCTTTTGGCACGCAAACCAAAAAAGGTTCGCCATCACTGTCCTAGCTCTTCAAGAGCCGCAACAAGTAATTTGCATTTTATTTTTTCATGTTTGCCATCTACAAAAATTCACACTTGGGAACCTCATACGGGTAATCCTCAGCTTTCAGCAGTTCGTTTAGTGACCGTTTGAAGTTACACCGGCACTGAAAAAAGTGACTTATGACCCTTTTTCACCCTTACGACCGTTGCAGCCTTCCCCGGGGTCATGTGATCAAAATTTGGACACTTGGCAACTGGTTCATATTTATGACGGTTGTAGTTTCCTCGGGTTACTTTTTGCGACCTTCTGACAAGCTAAGTCAATGGGGAAGCCAGATTCATTTAACAACCGTGTTACTGACTTAACAACTGCAATGATTCACTTAGCAACTGTGACAAGAAAGCTCGCAACGTGGGGCAAAACTCACTTAACAAATGTTTCACTTAACAACACAAAGTTTGGGCTCAATTCTGGCCATAACTCGAAAACTCCCTGTATGTTCTTTTCTGTGGATAAAACAATCAATTTCCCCATCTCTACTTCTTTCTTTCTTTCTTTCTTTCTTTCTTTCTTTCTTCCTCTTTCTTCCTTTTTTTTTTTTTTCCGTGGGAAATAATGTATATTTCAGTTTCTACCTATTAATCTTTATAAATGGTCACCATTTATATTAACCCAATTTACAATTTACTTATAATGAGACCTGTTTTCCCACACCCTGCCCAATTTGACCCTAGTGAATTTGCATGAGGTCTAAAGGGGAAGAGGATATGCAGGTGGACATATTCAGCCTTACACCTTCACTCGGGCCTTATCTCGGTTTGCAAACCACATCCTGCCAAGCCCAAACCATATTATGACGGGGCAAAGCACAAAGCAAACCCCAGACATATGGACTAGCACCTTGCTCAATCAGCTCCATAAGGCTGGGCCAGGAGCAGAGGTCTAATTCATGCCCTTCTACAAGCTAAGGCAGATTTCTCTCTCTCTCTCTCCTCTCTTTCTCCTCTCTCTCCCTCTCCCCGTCTCTCCCTCTCCCTCTCCCTCATTCTCTCTCTCTCTCTCTCTCTCTCTCTCTCTCGTTCTCTCATTCTCGTTCTCTCTTTTTCTCTGTCTCTCATTCTCCCTCTCCCTCCCTCTCCTTCCCCCCCATTCTCTCTCTCTCTCTTTCTCTCTGTCTCTCTCTCTCTTTCTCGCTCTCTCTCTTTCTCCCTCTCCCCTCTTGTTCCCTCTCTCTCTCTCTCTCTCTCTCTCTCTCTCCCCCTCTCTCTCTCTCTCTCTCTCTCCCCCTCTTTCTCTCTCTCTCTCTCTCTCTCTCTCCCTCTCTCTTCCTCCCTCTCTTCCTCCCTCCTTATTTCTCTCTCTCTTTCTCTCTCTCTCTGCATGTTTTTGAAACATTTCCCATTTCTAACGCCGGCTCAAGTTCTTCTGACATAAAGCATCGCCTGTTTTTCACGGCCATTTTTCATTTCTTGAAAAGTTAACAGTAAGAATAAATACTGCCTTAGCAGAGCCCCAGAGTAACACAGCCATTGTTTTTTTTTACTCCACCTCCATCCCCCATCAAATGCAATAACCCGGCTGCTAAGTTTAGCAACAAGGTTTACTTGGCCAAGCTGTTTGCAAGCCGTGGTTTAAAATAATCCAGTCCTCACAAGCCGGGCCATTGTATTATTTTTATTTTTATTTTTTTAAAAAGGGCGGCTGCTAGCTTTGATAGGCTGATCCAAGAGAAAGTGTATTTTCTCCGTATAAATAGCACATACACCATCAAGACAAGACGAAACCAAAGCATGCTTTTTAAAGCGTTCGATCGTTTCAAATGCAAAAAAAAAAAAAAGGTTCATTCTAAAAGTGAAATATTTATAACCCTGGCCTGGAATTAAAGACCAGGAAACACAGACCGAAGAACAATTGGCAGGAGAGGAAGTTTGAAACGAACAGATCAAAATTCTCCAACAGTCTAATATCCAAGGATATACATACTAACACACTGCTGAAATTCTGCAGGGCTGCAAAAGCGTCTCTTTAAAAAAAAAAATCTTCTTTGAAGTGCAACCGATTTAAGTCCTCTGGCCCCATAAGGACTAGAAACCTACTTTCTTTCCCTTGTTTTAAGAAGCAGATCAGGCAGACCAAAGCACAATGCGTTACTGAGTGTTTCTCAAACCTGGGCCATTAGAAGATGGGTGGACTTCAACTTCCAGAATTCCCTAACCAGCTTTAAAGTGACCAAGGTTGAGAAACACTGGATTATACTCTCTCCCACTTTCATCATAGCACAATGAGGAGGAGAAAGAATCTGTGTCGTTTGTTAGGAAAGGGCAAAATTCTGCATATCTTAACTTTTGAAAAATGTCAAGGAAGTTGCAGGAAATAGGGTGACAAGAAGGAAGCCAACAGAAGAAATAATAATAATAATAATAATAAAGTGTGTTGTGGTTAATTACTGAACTAAGACCCAGAAGATTCATGTTGAAACCCATAATAATAATAATAATAATAATAATAATAATAATAATAATAATAATAATAATAATAATAATAATAATAA
Organism: Thermophis baileyi; assembly: GCA_003457575.1. Classification (NCBI taxonomy): domain Eukaryota; kingdom Metazoa; phylum Chordata; class Lepidosauria; order Squamata; family Dipsadidae; genus Thermophis; species Thermophis baileyi. The sequence goes on from QLTV01002570.1 coordinate 456,040, forward strand.
TAATAATAATAATAATAATAATACAAGGTCCCTGGTGCTCTCTAAGCTGGGTTGTTTTCTTGCAGACGTTTCATTACCCAGCTAGGTAACATCATCAGTGCTAGGATGATAGAAATGATAATAATAGAATTCAAACTGGCAGGCACCTGCCACAAAACACACCAGCCTTAGCAATTGTCAGTAAGAAAGATTTTTTTAAAAACTCTGGATAGTGGACATGGCAGTACCTGGAGACAGCAGAAGAGAAGAGAAAGAACTGGAGAATTAACAAAATGCAAAGACGCGCAAGTAAAAACAGAACAACTATGGCAAGAGAAAGCAAAGGCCAATAGCGATAGGCGTCTTGGGTGCAATCTCCAAAAACATCTGGAGCAGCCCTTGAACACCGTCCGGCATTGACAAAACCATCATCGGTCAATTGCAAAAGGCAGTTTTACTCGGAACAGCTTACATCCTGCAACACCTTTAACAAGCATTCAACAACCACATCTGTCCATCCTAGGTCCTTGGGAAGGACTCGGATAGGTAGATGAAAATGCCAGCTCCAACATCTGGCTGACTGAGTGACACACCATAGCAAACAACCCCAGCAAGCTACTGATTGCATTCTAGAGGGAAATCTCCCGTGGAAATGATCACCACCAAAGTTTGCGATCCTACACAAATTCCCTTCGACTCAAAGGATGCTCCTTTCTGAGCAAGGATAGAATATCCTTACGAAAGAGAAGGTTCCATCTACAATCCTATGATTTAGCTGTTCAGGAATGTCCCATTTCCCTTGGCAAGTCCTTCTAACTTTCCAGCCTGAGCCACAAGAGACCCCCAGCCACAGCTGTGCTAGCAGATGGACAACGGAGTTTCTTAAGGGACAGAAAATATGGAGGAACAATTTGTAGGATTAAATACAGGTAGCCCTCAACTTACAAGAGTTTGTTGAGTGACCGTCTGAAGTGACTTATGACCGTTTTTCGCACTTACAACTGTTGCAGCATCCCCGTGGTCACGATCAAAATTCAGACGCTTGGCAATTGGTTCATACTTATGACGGTTGCAGTGTCCCCTTTTACGACCTTCCGACGAGCAAAGTCAATGGGGAAGCCGGATTCACTTAACCGCCGTGTTACCGTGTTTCCCTGTCTTATATTTTTTTGAACCCTGAAATAAGCGCTTGGCCTTATTGCCATGCACTCAAAAGCCCGATTGGGCTTATTATCAGGGGATGTCTTATTTTGGGGGGGAAAGGGTACTAACGTAACAACTGCAGTGATTCACTTAACGACTGCAGCAGGAAAGGTCGTAAAACAGGGAAAATTTCACTTAACAAATGTCTCGCTTAGCAACAGAAATTTTGGGTTCCATTGTGGTCGTAAGGTCGAGAGTTACCCGCATGTCCAGCTACCCACCCACCCAATTCCTTCACTGGCTGCAGTCTCAGAAGACCCCAAAATGACCCTGTCTTTCTGGAATTGCGTTGTGTTCTGAGTCCCATCCAACTGGTGGCATTTACTCAGCACCGTCCCACCCATAATCCATCCCACGACTCTAACCAAGGTTAACGCCGGCCAAGATTTGCATTAGCAGGTAAACCCAATGATCCAGGGCATGTAATATAACCCCACCAATGAAGGGTGCATCTTTCCATCATGGAGAGGGGCTGCAACCTTCTCCAAAGTGGTACCTTTGAGACAACTCACAACATCTGGGGAACATCAGATGCCGTTTTCGGTCTCTGCTCCTGAACTGCAGAGATACGGTGGATTTTCTAAGCATCAATAATATAATTTCCCACCGGAACACGGCAACCGTGCTAAGATCCAGCAGGGGCATTGATTTACAGTGGGCCTGTAGAAAATTACATTCCTAAACCTTTCTAAACTTTTTTTAAAAAAATAATCCCTCAGTGCTAAAACAGCCCCATTCTGGCTCGGTTTTGAGCTAGTCTGCAAAGTGATGTCACCTCTTTTTTTTTTTTTTAAAGAGTCGTGGCAGTGCTAAGGGGGTAGAAGGGGTGTGTGCATGTAAATAAAATGATGTTTGCTCTTGAGCTTAGTTTAGCACTCTGCATTTTGGCACCTCTGGGTTTTTTTAGCACCTGGAAAAATCACCTATCCCGAAATCCAATAAATCTTCTTTGCAAACTTCCTCTTTCACTGTTGTTGGCCATTGGGTTTTGCAAAAAATTTCAAAGCGAGTTTTTCACGATTGCAAAACCTGTCACCCCACCAATCTCCTAATGTCAATTCTGCATCACCTCTCTCTCACCCAGGATGTATCCTTCTCTCCCCCCCCCACCCCACCCCCAATCTTGGGGGGGAAAGTAAACCACACCTATTCACAAGACTAGATATATATATATATTTGAAAAGGGCTGGAAAGTCACAAGACCTGCCAACCACATCGGTTGATGAAAAAAAAATATTATTTTTCTCTTCTAGAACGGAACACCTGACATTCCAGGTAAGGGTGGGTGAGCTGAGATTTAAAAAAAAAGAATCACATTTGAAGAGAATAAGCGGCTTCAGAAATGCTATTTCAGTTAAGGTGGGGGAGAAAAAAATTCAAACAGAAAACGATCCTACTTGTCATCTAAAAAAAAGAGTTTTGTTCTTACCTGTACAGCAGGATTTTAAACATCTGCAGTTGTTTTTAAAAAAAAAATACACACCCACCTACTTAAAACAGCACCCCTCTGTGTCTGGCTTTTATACTGTGCCTCTAAAGCAGGCCTAACCACAGACATGCGACTGAAGGTAAAATGCATGCATTCCAATGGAGAGGCTCCAATCTCTTAACCTGTGCATTATTTCATAACCCCCCTTCCCCCCCCCAAAAAAACCCTCTGCCCTCCCCTTTTCAGCTCAGAAAGACAAGGGAGTTCTCTGAAGCGCAGAGCTTGTCATCTGTTCTGAATTGCATGTATCGACACGCAGACCCAGGGAAGAAAAAAAACACCCAATGCTGCTATTTTAAACTTTATTAAAGGGCAATTCATTTATTCTGCCGATGAATTGCAGGAGAGATAGAAAGAAAAATGGTTCAGGAGAACATTAAGAAGAAAAGGGATGGAAGAATAACCTCAATACGTACATTTATTCCTCGATCATGTCCCTACCACACACACAACGTAACGGCAAGACATTAGAAAAAGAAATCACAACAGCTCTATGACTTAATATTTTTAAAAGCTTTTATTTGGACAAAGCCCAGAGTTTTTTCTCCAACTCGCCAAAACCAATCCAGCTCTTTCTTCACAAGATATTCAGTTCGAAACTTTGGGCCCAGCGAGATAAAACAATTTGAAAGACAAAAAGGAATGTTTGTTTTAAATGCCGCCCAAGGTTGTCCTTCCAGCATAAGATACAATTCAAGAACTTTCTCCAAACTTGCCGGTAAAAACAACAACAACAACAGTTTTGCTACGAAGATTATTCGAAAAGTTACTCTACAAAAGACTTCTTTCAAAGGGAGGACAGAAAAAAAAAAGTGAAAGAAACCATCTTTTAAAAAAAATGGTGCTCAACCATCCATTGGCAATTTTTTGCAATTCTGAAGTATGCATTAAAACTTTGCAAACCCCACCAAAATAGTGTGACAAAAGCCATTTTGTTTTTCATTCCAACACACCCCTGATTTTTTTTGGTTATGTTTTTAAGTACAGGTAATGCTTGACTTACAACCACCATTGAGCCCAAAATTTCTATGGCTACGTGAGACATTGGTAAAATGAGTTTTGCTCCATTTTACAACCTTCCTTGCCACTGTTGTTAAGTGAATCCCTGCATTTGTTAATATCATGGTTAAGTGAATCTGGCTTCCCCCATGGACTTTGCTGGTCAGAAGGTCGCAAAAGGGGATCACGTGACCCCAGAGACACTGCAACCGTCATAAGTATGAGTCAGTGGCCAAGTGTCTGAATTTTGATCACATGGCCATGGGGAGGCTGCAGTGGTCGTAAGTGTGGGAAATGGTCATAAGTCACTTTTTTCAGCACTGTTGTAACTTCAGACGGGTCACTCAACAAACTGTTGTAAGTTGAGACTACCTGTATCTCCTTTTCTCATATTTTCTATCATCTTGTTTAGGATAGCAAATCACAAGAACTACAAAAAGTCCATTTTTTAAAAAATAAAAAATAAAAAGGCTTCACTAGACAAAGATCTTGGACTGTGATGAGAATCTACAAGACCCAAAAAGCAAATTTGGCAGAACCGTTTGCAGAAATAAACACCAAGCTACTGGCAAGAAACATGGACTTCCCAAAGCATACTTAGAATAAAAATCAGGCCTTTTAGTCCACAAGGGAGAGGGGAAAAAATCTACAATTCTCAGACAAAGATAGGAACACCATTATTTTACAAAATCAAACCAGCAGAAGAGACAACAAGGGCTTCAAATTTTCCAGAACTCATTCTGGAGCCAACTGACCACAGAAAAAAGCAAGCCATAGAATGTGCCCGGATAGAAAAATCCAGGAAAACATAAAAATGCAGGAAAAACAAGCCATAAAAACCAGCCCTGACATTTAGCCCAAGATAGAATGTGATGGCTTAAGAGTTGAATAGCTTATGTCAGCTTCTCAAAATAGGTACCGAAACAACGTTTTTAGTTCTCGCTTCTCTTAAATCTTAAAGAAAACAAATTTATCTCTTTCCCCCTGCCCTCGGCAAATTAGGAAGAAATATATATATACCGTCTGCTATCTGTCTGATTAAAAACAGATTTCCCCCCCCTATCCCAGCCAGGGGTCTACTGACAATAACTTTATCCCATCCAGGGGAACATGGTTTATATGGAACTCGGTTTGTCCTTCATGGATTCAGAAGGATTTCGGAAACAGGGTGACGCTTCCCAGGCATCTGGAGCTGTTTCTCAAGAGAAGATTGGCTCATTCCCATTTTTTTCCCTTTTTGTTTTAAATGTTGGTGACCCACCCCCCTTCCAAACAGGGTTGGGGGTGGCCCCAGATGGCTGAACAGAAAAGGGAAGAATATGCCAGGGGACAGCCCTAAACCATTTTTACTTAGAATGGACTCCTCAGGCATTTTCTGACCCAGCTCTCTACATTTTACTGGACCCCTCGGCCACAACCCCTGGCAGCCAAAGAGGGGTGCAGTCGGGGTTTCCTGGGGTGCCTGCAGGGCTGTTTTGTGTCAGGGAGGGGGGGAAGGTAGCTGCAGAAAATGGGCAGGGGAAGTGAAGTCTACCTCCGGAGGCGATGTGGGAGCAGAATTTCTCCTTAAAGGGGTGGGGTGGATTAAAGGGAAAGGTGTTCAACCCTCCCCCCACTTTAAAAAGGCGGGTTAGAGGGAAAGGTATTCAACATTCCCCCCACCTTAAAAGGGAGGATTAACGGGAAAGGTGTGCACCCCTATCTTAAAAGGGGGAATTGAAGGGAAAGGAGTGCACCCCCACTTTAAAAGGGGGAATTGAAGGGAAAGGAGTGCACCCCCACTTTAAAAAGGGGATTGAAGGGAAAGGAATGCACCCCTACTTTAAAAGGGGGTTAAAGGGAAAGGAGTGCAGCCCCACCTTAAAAGGGGGAATTGAAGGGAAAGGTGTGTATCCCCTCCTTAAAGGGGGGGGGGTTGAAGTCTGTCCACCCCCCCCGCCCCCCCCCCCCCCCCCCCCCCCCTTCCCCCCCCCCCCGCCCCCTCCCCCC
>QLTV01002570.1:463379-474418 GCA_003457575.1 Thermophis baileyi
CACCAAATCCTTTCCCTCCCAGCCCTCTTAACTCTGCAGTCTGAGGTAATTCAACTCAGAAGCCCCCGCCGTGGACATGAGGGCCCCCCCCGCCCCTGCTTAAGAAATCTAGGCTGGGAAGGGGGGAGGGAGAGAGAGAGAGAGAGAGAACGAGAAAGAGAATGAGAGAGAAAGAGAATGAGAGAGGAGAGAGAAAAGAACAGAGAGAACGAGAAAAAGAATGAGAACGAGAGAGAAAGAGAACGAGAGAGAGAAAAGGAGAACGAGAACGAGAGAACGAGAAAGAGAACGAGAAAGCGAGAGAGAACGAGAGAAAAGGGGAGAGAGAGAACGAGAAAGAGAGAGAACAAGAAAGCGAGAGAGAGAACGAGAGAGAGAGAGAGAACGAGAAAAAAGAGAGAACGAGAAAGAGGGAGAGAGGGAGAAAAAGAGACCCAGGACACCTTTTTACGTGTTCCTAAAATGGGTACCCAATTCCGCCTGTTTATTCAAGGACGCTGGCTGCAAGCTGGCCAGATTCAGGCGTGACTTTACGCCCCGGTGGAGAATGCGCGAAGCCGGCTTGCAATTCTCCAGTTCGGCATCTCGGAAAGCCGCGGATCTCCCAGGCCCGGCGGGAGACGGAGCAAGCACCCCTTAAAAAGCGCTTATGGTTTTACAAGCGGGGGTTCGGTTACCGCGCCGTATTTTATTTCAAGGAATCGGCGTCTCGCTTTCCGCCCGCTCGCGCCTTCTTCCCTTCCCTTCCCTTCCCTTCCCTTCCCTCTGCAAGTATTCCAAAACGCCGGACTGGATCTCTCCACAAAAAACCCAAAAAAACCGTGGAGAAAGAAAGACCGAAGGCTACGCTGTAATCCTTTTGGGGAACAAGGTCTTTCTGCGCCCTCCCTTTTGGCCAGCTGGCTTTGATTCCTTTCGCCTGCCCCCCCCCTGTTCCCCCCCCCCGAAGGCTATTTTCTACCTTTCTTGGAAAAGAAAATTGCAGTCCCAAGGTTGCCATTTATCAAGTCACGCAGAGAGCAGGAACCAAAATAAATATTTTTTTTAAAAAATGCCTAAGCTTTCATTTTATGCCGAATCAGGGTTTGCTGTCCCTTGCATTCAAGGCAATCCTCTACTGGGGAGGGGAATCGGGGTGGGTGGGGGTGGGCAAAGGAAGAAGGGGAAAAGGTCTTATTGCGATTTCTGGTCGGGGACCCCGTAAAGGGACTTTCGCTTTCAATGTAAAAGGGAAAGTTTTGGGTTTCTTCGTGCCAACGGCCCCCGGAAGGGCCCACGCGTGTAAAACTCGCCATAAATCCTCTCGGTTGGTGTCCCGCTGGCCACAGGATTCCTACGGGATCGTGTGTGTGTGTGTGTGTGGTGTGTCGGTGCGGGTGGATCCACACACCGCCAGACGCCAAGGCTTCTCTCTCTCTCTCTCTCTCTCTCTCTCTCTCTCTCTCTCTCCGGGGCGAAAATAAACTTCCCTTGAAACTGTGGAGTTTGGGCCAAAATATTAAGAGATTTTCTCCTCTCTCCCTTATCTCATTTTTTTTCCCCTCTTGCCTCAGTAATCCCGGCTCCCTCTCCCAAAATGGCTGAATTCCCGATTTTAATTAAAAACAGCCCATCCGAAGTGGGGCGGGGAGGGTGGGTTTTTTGTTTTTGTTTTTGCGAGAATGCCTATTTGCTTCGTTTTCTTTCCAAGAACGGGCGAGAGAAAAAAATTAAATGGGGGGGGGGGAAATAGTATCACTTCTCTGTTGGAGGAAATAGGTTGAGGAGGGAAGGCGGGGTGCAAAACCCCATCCGACTCCTTTCTCGAGACCTATAGGGAGGGGGCGAAAAGCTGACCCCCACAGCCAAGACTTTCCCCCGCTCCCCTCTTTTTTTCCTGCCGCCCTTCCCCCCCCCAAAAAAAACCCCCAGCCCTCGCAACTTGGAAAGTTGGCCGCGCAGCCCTTACCTTCGCTCCGGAGATGCCCTCACTGGCTCCCTAGCCCGATCTTCTGGGGCATTTTCTGTGGGGGGGTCTCTGGCCCGCTCGGATCCGTTGCCTCCACCACCATCAGCAAAAGGGGGCCAAAGAAACCCTTCCTCCTCCTCTTCTTCCTCCCCCCACCCCAAAAAATCCCCTTTCTGATTTTCGCCCCGGCGCGTAAAAAACTGAAATGCGCCCTAGATGGACGGCCGGGGTCGGTTCCTTCCTCCGTTCCTGGTCCTGTCTTTGCTCTTTGGGGTCGTGGGTGGGGGTCTTGCACGGATGGCCCCCTCCGGCACGAAAGAAACCCCAGCAAGGCGGAGGGGATCCGAGCTGCTGGGGGAAAAAACCACGATTCCTGGCCTCTTTCGCTGCCTTAGTTTCCCCTACGAAGCGCGCCCTGGCTCCCGCTGGTAATCCTTCGCGATCTCCATATACAACTCAGCGTCGGAAAAGGTACATTACCCAAGCCCCCCCCCCCTTTCCAAGTTTCTCTCGAGGATGTAAAAAAAAAAAAAAGCGGGGAGGGCGAGGAGAAAGGAGGGAGGGGGGGGGCGAGGAAGAAAGAAACCAAGCAATGAAACAAGCATTGTTTCGGCCAGCCCGCCCCTCCGCCACTCGGAATGTCGTTCTGGCCTTCCCCATTGGCTGCCCCGCCTGCCACTCGCGCTCATGGAAATACTTTGGCTGGCCGCCAACCTTATCAAACCAATTATGGAACGGGGGGGGGGAGGAAGAAGAGGAGGAGGCGGAGGCGAGCAGTTTCTAGCCTCCCCTAGCCGGCTTGGCTTGAATGAGCAAGGAGGGGTGGTGGGAACTTTTAAGGGCCGTTTCCAGGCGCCCCCTTTCCAATTCCCTCCGCTCCGATTCAACCTTTTCTCTCTCTTTTCCTTCCCCCCCCCACTCTTTTTCTTCCTTTCGTCCCTTTTCTTTCTTTTTCTTTTTTTTTTCTTTTTCTTTTTCCTCCTCCGGTTGATCGAAACGGAGAGGGGGGGGGAGGAGGAGAAAAAACATGGTGGCGATTGGATTGCGTGGCCTTTTCACAGCGCGCCGCCCAGCTTAAAAACTGCCCTTCGCTTTCTCTGGGTTGGTTTTTTTTTTTTTCCTTCTTCTTTTCTTTCTTTCTCTTTTTTTTTTAAAGGACTTTTCGAGTAAAGTAAGTCAGAGAGAGAGAGAGGCGTTTTTGTTTTTTTTTCCAAGAGGAATTTGGAGGAGGGGGCTGGAAGGTTTTGCAGCGGCGGGAAAGGCGGGGGGGGAAAGGAAAGGGTTTCTCGCCTCCTGGGCTTAGGGCCGGCCGCGCGTGGGGTGGCTGCGCTAGGACCGGGTCCTTGTGCGTGGATTTGATGTTTCGAGCCGGCCAGCTTCGCGCGGGAGGAAAGCGCGCGGCGCCCCCCGTGGGGTTTGACTGCCAGGTAAGCCAAGCAAGCACCCGATGCCAGCCTCGTGGGGGGAAGAGGCCCGAGCCTCCTTTGTAAAGGGGGTCCCACCGATTTCCTCCCGGCGAAAGAGGCGGCCGCAGCCTTTCCGTGGAAGCCGCCGATCCGCATCGGACGGACCCTATTCGTAGCCCCGTCTCTCCGGAATCCGCAGCAGCCGCCAAAGAGAACCGAGACGATGCGCCTTTGAGCGGAGTAAATAATCGGTTTATTTGTTTTTGGTTTTTCTTTCCCCATCCTTTCCAAGTTTCATCCGAAGCGGGGCTGTCGTTGACCAAGAATTATACCCAAAATAGATCTAGTGTACACACGTTACTTCAGGAGGGGCTTTGAGGGGGGAGCGGCGAAAGGAGGGGGGGGCGTTCTACCCGAGTCAATAATATATTGTGAGTAAACCTATTTGCTTTTGTTAACTCCCATCCGCCACGGTCGCTTCCCTTCTTTTAAACAAACGTGGATTAAAGTCCAGCGGTCTTTGTACGCGTGTGATCTCAGAAACGGGGTGGGGTGGGAGGGGGGGTTCTATTTTGTCTCTTGGGTTGCATTTATGGGACCCCACCTTCCCCAAATCTCGGCCCCTGTTCTAGTTGCTTTTCGAGCCGTCAGCGGACAAAGCTCCGGATTCTCAAAATTCAAAAAATATATATTTATTTTTGAAGGAAAAAGACCTCCGTTTAGCTGCGAAAGCAGGGAGGAAGAGAAAGACCTCTCCCCCCCCTCCCAATAAAAAATGCTTTTTAACCTTTTTTCTGTTTCCCTCCAGAAAGGTTGGAAAGGGAAAAGCGAGGCCCCAAAAAATGGCCTCTTTTTTTTTTTTGTAATTCTGGGACACCATCCGTTTTCCCAGCAGGCGTGCAATTCGGATTCTTTTTCGGGTTCCCCCCCCCCTTTTTTTTTTTTCCTTCCTTCCTTCGGAAAAAAGGAAAGCGGGGAGGGGGAGAAGGCTAAGGCGAGGCTCCTTAAATTCGTTTGTTTGCACGGGAAGAAATAATAAATAAAGGGACGGGGTTTATAGCAAGCCGTAGAAGGGATCCTGTATCCGCTGTCGCCGGCCAGGATGTCTTTTTAAAAAAAAAAAAATCATTCGGAATCGCTTTTGGCTTAAACACACCGTGGCAGTTTAATGCTTAAGGAAAACAAGGTTGGACTTGGGATAGGCGAGTGATTCATTTTTTCCTTTCGTCTAGCCTCGGTTTTTTTTTCACTCTCTCTCTCTCTCTCTTCTTTTATGGGGCAAGCATACCAACGATTGCTCGTAATCCGCCTCTATTTGCATACAGGCTCCCCGCGGTTTCCCCGGGAGGGGAGGAGGAGAAATGGAAGAAAAACGATCCTGTTTGGGGGTTTAAGGACACCTACCCCCCCCCCTACACACGCCCCATTTCGGGCTGGGCCGTCTCGGATTTCAAGGCCCTGTTTCAGTCCGTCTTTTCTGCGTCGGAGTGGCGGATTTCTCGCGCGGAAAACCCGCGGTTTGGCCCTTGTTCGCCAACGGGGCGTGGATGCCCCTTGCAAAAAGTAAAAATAAAATAAAAGCGATGGAGAAAAATGCGTCTCGGGGTTATTTCCTCCCCCCCCCCCGAAGTTGGCGTCTTTTGGGGGAACCGGAGCAGAATTAAAGGCGTCTACACCTTTGGGGGGAAGGGGCGAAGAACCGGAGAATGAAGCCCTCCTAGAATTTCTGGCTAAAATGGGTTTCGTTGGGGAGGTGTCTAATTTTTTCCCCCCTCTTTTTCTTTTCTTCGGAATGGAGCCGTTTCAAATCACCCCCGAGCTCTCTTCCCGAGGGCGGTTTCAAGGCTGCCCTCGTTGGGAAGCAGACAGGAGGAGGAAAACACGAGGGGGGAGGGGAGGGCGAGGGAGAGAAAGGTGAGAAAAAATAGCCACCGAAAATAGTAGCGTAAGCTGAAAAGGAAAGTGGGGGAGGGGGGGGGAAACACCAAAGGCGAGGCTCCAAAGAAAACGGCCGCTAATTTTGCAGCCCGGTGGTTTTGTTTTGTTTGTTTTTTTTGTTTGTTTTTTGAAAAAGGGGCCCCCGCCCCCACCCCACCCCCCTCCGCCCCGGGAGGAGGCAAGGCTGACGACTTGGCAGCGGGACTTGATGGCCGGGCTCCAAATTAGCGAGGATCAACGAAGAAGGAGGTGTTAAGACGGGGGTGGGGTTTCCCCGCCCGGTCACAAACAACCTTCCCCCCCCCATCCCCGTTCAATTGCCCCGCACGCGGAAAATGCTTGCCAGAAGAGAAGGCCCGCCCTCGCCCGCGGCGGCTCGGAGCTGGCTCAGACTGGGGGGATTTCGCTGGTGTGTTATTGTTGGGTGTTGTTTGTGTGTTTGAAAGGTTGCTTTTCCAAAGGCTTCCCTTTCTCCTCCTCCTCCTCCTCCCCCCCCCACGCTCCGGGCTACGCGATTCTTCCAGAGTTTCGCACCGAGAGAGGAGGGAGCCTTCCCTTTCTCACCACCGCGCAAAGACGCCCCAAAAAATCTTCGGGTTGTGAGAGTGGAGATCATCTAGTCGCGCCCCTTCCTCGGCGCAGGAGTTCTCAAACCCTCCCGGAGAAAAGATCGACCGATTCTCCGCCCCCCACCCCCTAAAAATCTCTCAAGGGAGGGGCACCCAATTCTGGTCCCGCGGGGCTTTCACGCAAACGCACAAAAACACACTTAACACTCTGGGCACGGCGGTGGGTGGGACTTGAAAACATCCACCCACCCACCGACTTCTTTTTCACCCGGAAAGTCGGTCGGACCCTGCGGGCGGAGAGCCGCGTTTAAGTCCACGGTGGCGAAAAAAGCAGCTTGGAATAAAACCCACGTTCATCGGAAAAGGCGCTAGCCAAATCCTGATTTTTTTTTTCAAGCTTTTCATTTCCCGGAAACTTGGAGACTCTCTCCCGTGGGGTTATTTTGGGGGGGGGGGTTAAAAGGAGGGGAGTGTATATCCAACCCCCCAGCCTCAAATTAGATTAATGAAAGCCCCCCCCCCCGGCTGTTGGAGAACCGCGCCCGCCTCGTTAAAAGCACCAAATATAGAAATCCCGATTCTATCCAAGCTGCGTCCGAGCCGGACGTCCATCTGTCTTGCATTAACGTCGCTCTGTCCTTCTACGCCTTTCTTCTTCCTTTTCCCCCCTCCCCCGCCACTGTAGTTTTCCCTGCTCCCCCCCGCAGGTTTGGAGACAATTAGAAGAGGGGGGCGTGTTCTTTACAGCCCGTTCCTTTTTACCCGCGCCTCGGGAAAGGGGTGCCCGGATTCCCACGGCGCGGCGCCTCCGTGGGAACTTTGCAAGAAAAGGCAAGAAGGGGAAATGAGAAGAGGGGGAGAGGAACAACCTTTTTCTCGCCCCGAGCTCGTTCCTAGTAAACAACGCCAGAAGACGGGGGCGGCTGTTTTTCCGTGTCTCGTTGCGCCCCCCCCCACCCGCCAGCAGCACCCCAACTTTCCCCTCTTCTCTTCGGAAAGAGCGATTGGAAATCAGCCTTCTCTCTCTCTCTCTCTCTCTCTCTCTCTCTCTCTCTCTCTCTCCCCCTTCCCCCCCATCTCTCTCTCCCTCCCTCATCTCCCCCCTCTCCCCCCCTTCCCCCCATCTGGAAGCCAAGATCCAAGGGGAGGGATCGCTTTCCACGCAAGACGGGGGGGGGGAATAAATGTAAATTAAAAAAAAAAAACCAACCACACACCAGTTAAGAGCCAAAGCTCGAGCTACGAAGCAGGTTCCCCGCGGTTGGGTAAGAGGTCGGGAGGAACGAGAGGAGTGGGTGGGGGGCGTCTTTGCCTTTCGAAGCCGAAGCGAACCCACCAAGAGGGGGGATCCGGGGGGCGAGGACGACTGGAAGCCATCTTGTGAACTGGGGCTGGGTGGGGAGCTAAAAGAGAAGGCGGCCTTTCTAGGGCGGAGGGGGGGGGAGAAAAAAAATCAGGGTTTTGGAAAGTGGTTCCTTTCCCTTCCCCTCCTCCCCGCAACCTCTCTGGGCTGTATTTGCCCTGGGTTTGTGCGTCGCGGTTCGTGTTAGTAAATAGGAACTAGATTTGCAATCAGCTGTTTTCCAGGTTGGGAGCTAAAATAAATTGTAAATCTCGGCGTTTGTCTCATTAGCCTCCGGGCTATTGAATGCGGGGTAGGACCTCTGCTGAGACCCAGAACATACAAGTTATCTTCTTCTCTGCCTTTCTATTTTTTTTCCCGGGTTATTTTTTTTCCCTTCCCCCCCCCCGTACTTTCTTCCTCTTATTTCTAGTTTTCTATTTTTTTCTCTCTGCTTTATTATTATTCTATTTTGATCTCCTTCCCATTCATTCCACCCACACACACATCCCTCCGTGCGTTTTGTGTGCAAAAGCGGAGCTGTCCGATTTTATCTATATGACCTGGATTGAAGAATGTGCTTGGTTCGTTAAGGAGACGGGTAAAATAAAATATACACCACAAAGGAAAAAAGACTTTTTAAATAAGGCTCCCGTTCTATTTATAGAGAGCAGGGCAGTCAGGATTTCTGAGAAAATATGAGCTAAAGGTTGCTTTGTAACTGTGTGTGTGTGTGTGTGTGTGTGAGTGATATATATGTATATATATGTGTGTGTATACACACACACACACACACAGAGAGAGAGAGAGAGAGAGAGAGAGAGAGAGAGAGAGAGAGAGAGAGAGAGAGAGAACACAAACCAGAGAATGATGAGATAGATTGATAGATAGATGATTGATAGATGATAGATGCATAGATAGATAGATAAATAAATAGATAGATAGATAGATAGATAGATAGATAGATAGTTAGATAGATAGATACATAGATAGATAGATAGATACATAGATACATAGATAGATACATAGATAGATACATAGATAGATACATAGATAGATACATAGATAGATACATAAATACACTGATTGATTGATTGATTGATTTTACATATGTATGTAAGAGAAGGGCAAATTAATTGTCTTTCTGGATATGGAAAGCTCCCCCCCACCACCCCCCAATAAATCTTGTTCTTTCAACTGTACTAATTCATTTCCCTTCTCTCTCCATCCCAGGATAATTCCATTCAAATCCATGCCTCACCCACCCTTAAAGCAGAACTGAAATTTGACAGAAATTATTCCCAAACTTGTTTGTTCTCCACCGTTTGTCCGTGATTCCTATGGACGTGACGCAACCTTAAACATTTCTCCTCTCCTATGCTGCTCATCCCAGACTGATTCTGAGGATGGGGCTGTTCTGAACTCCCACTGGAGCCCTTGGTAAGTCTAGGGCTGTTCTTCCTTTGGGTTTTCTGTCCCGTCCCAGTTATTATTATTATTATTTTCCTTCCTGGAAGTTTTCTGATATGGTGGCCATTCGCAGCTATTTCCGGAGAACTGGGTGTGATTAAGGTGTCAATCTGGCCAGCTGGCTCAGCTGCAGAATAGTAAAATTAAAATAAAAACATTCTAGCCACTTGTGAAAGGGTCCTTTTAACTTTGAAACTAGCATCCCACACTATCTCTCCCCATCCTTCTATTCCATTTTTTAAAATTTAGACTACACCATAGAGGTTTACCTGTAGCCAAAATGAAAGGACAGAAATGACTTTTGACCCAAATATCCAAAGGATTGCACTACTAGCCCCTTGTTTGCCAAGACAAAAAAAAAAGTTTAAAAAATGTGAGTCGGAATGTCACACACACAAAAAACCCCACACCAATGTGTGTGTGTGTGTGTGTGTTTGCTTGCTTGCTTTTAATCCCCCCTCCCCTTTGTTGTGTTAGAATCCAATTTCCCTCAATGCTCTAATTTAAGCAGGAAATCACATGCAAAAATCAACCTTTCTCTTCCAGTTTTCTAAAGAAATAAGCTGATGCCACTGTGCTAGATTAATATATATACTCTGTGTGTGTGAGTGTGTGTGTGTGTGTGTGAGTGTATACACCATACACACACACACACACACACACACACACACACTCCATATATATATATATATGGAGCAGGACTATTATTTATTGAAGTGAATAAAAGAATCCTCCCCCTCATCCTTGGAGAATCATGTTGTTATTTATCTTTAGAAAACATCACATCCTGTTGTGGTGAAATGGTTTTGCAATCACGTCTTCCTGCAAGCAGTAACCAAAATAAGCTGTTTTGCAAGTCTGTGGGTTATACATTGCAAGTGTGCACCGGCCAGTCTTAAGGATAAGAAAATATTAAAAAAAAAAAAAACTTGGGGGAAGCTTGCAGCCCCTTCCTTATCTATTTTTTTTCCTAAAAAAATAATACAGGTAATCCTGCAAAGCTACGCATTTTAAAATATTGAAGCAGAAGGTCAAATACATCACCTTTTGGGGGGGGGCTAGTTTGAACCCTGATTTATCTGCAAAGTGTTTCTACTTTTACACACACACACACACTCACCATCCAAAATATTTTTCTCTGTCTTAAAATATAACCCAGTTTGAGTACGATAACCTTTAACTAGTTTGCCTGGATTGTAGTCCTTCCTTCCTTCCTTCCTTCCTTCCTTCCTTCCTTCCTGTTTGTTATTTAATGGAATCCTTCAACAATTTATGAATTTAGGGGAAATGTAAAGGGAAAGGGTGTGTGTGTGTTTCCTATAAGCTCCTAAATGTAAAATTCATGGGTTTGAAAAGAGAATTTCACAAGGCTTTTTGCTCTACCTTAAAACACTGTAATCCATTTCAGATGTTCCAGTTTGATTTTCAAAAAAAAAAAAAGGAAGCACATTTGAACCAAACAGAGTTTGTCTAAGAAAAAAAAAATCTTTCAGCTCTACATTATTGTGAAAGACAAATTGTGTATCCCTAGTAGTTTGGATCACACACACACACACACACACACACACACACAGAGAGAGAGAGAGAGAGAGAGAGAGAGAGAGAGGAAAATGTATAGATGGGCAAAGCGAGAACACTAAATTATAACCTCTTCCCTGCAGTGAGAAAGGAATGTTGCTTTTTCCAATGACCTGATTTTGAAAACTCAAGATTTGCGGTGGGGTGGGGTAGGGGGGGCCATTGTACATGATCTGTTTGTAAAGAAACATCCATTTTCCCCCTCCTTCCCTCTCCTCATCCTTTCCCTGTTTGCCCTTCAAAACATAAATACTGAATTTCTCAGTAAGGGGTGACATTTGTTGTTTCTGAAATTAACGGCTTACAAGAGAACCGCGAGAGAGGGAGATGGATGTATTCTAGTGTTGAAAGCTTCCATCCCCCCCCCCTCTGTTTATCAGTCCAAATCTTGGGGAGAAAAAGGAATACAGAAAAAGATTTGAGGGTGGGCTATCAGCATTTTTGCAATCCTGAAGGACACAGTTGTTCAAATGGGCTCTCTGACCAACATTGCTTTAATTTCACCTCTCCTTTCCACCAACCCAAAAATAATCCATGTGTCTCCTCCTTGCCTTCATGAATAACCTACAAGAGAGATGACCCCTGCATCAATCAATCAGAACACAACAGAATAACAGAGTTGGAAGGGACCTTGTAGGTCATCTAGTCCAACCCCCTCCCCACCCAAGCAGGAGACCCTACACCATTTCTGACAAGGGGACAGTCCAGTCTCTTCTTGAAAGCTTCCAGTGATGAAGCTCCCACAACTTCTGAAGGCAACTTCTGCTCCATTGGTTGAATCAATCTTC
>QLTV01002570.1:478398-488730 GCA_003457575.1 Thermophis baileyi
TTTGAATTGTGCCAGGAGACCAATAGGGAGCCAGTGCAGCTCGCGGAGAATTGGTGTAATATGGGTGTACCTAGGTGCACCCATGACAGCTCGTGCGGCCGCATTCTGGACCAACTGTAGTCTCCGAACACTCTTCAAAGGTAGCCCCATGTAGAGCATACATTGCAATAATCTAACCGTGAGGTGACAAGGGCATGAGTGACTGTGAGGAGAGCCTCTTGATCCAAGTAGGGTCGCAATTGGTGCACCAGGCGAACCTGTGCAAAGGTCCCCCTAGCTACAGCTGCCAAAGTGTGTGGACTAGCTTTAGTGTGTGGACTTTCGCTAGAGGCTTTGAAGCAAAGGATGGATGGCCATCAGGATACTTAACAAAGGATTCCTGGGTTTCCTTTCAGCAGTTCCAAGAAGGCTCCACACCCATTTGCACCACTCAGGTGACCCTGAGGGCACAGATAAACCTCCAAGTGGCCTCAATGACTCTCTAAAAGGATGCAAATGACCAGCTGTCTGCAAGGAGTATCAATCCTTCCATTCCCCACCATCCGGTCAGAACTGAAGAAGCTTCTTGGATGAGAAGTGAAACGTCTTCAGAGAAAAACCAGAAAGTCCAGTTGCCTCTTGAAAAAAGTACCTTTGGGACAACCATGACCTGGATGACTGAGCATCTCCATAGACACTTAGCTAGGTGGCCTCAACAACCCTCTAAAAGGATGCAAATGACCAGCTGTCTGCAAAGGAGTATAAATCCTTCCGTTCCCCACCATCCAGTCAGAGCTGAAGAAGCTTCTTGGATGAGAAGCAAAACATCTTCAAAGAAGAACCAGAAAGTCCAGTTGCCTCTTGAAAAAGGCACCTTTGGGACAACCATGACCTGGATGACTGAGAATCTCCATAGAGATTCCTGAGTTGGGTAGGAATTGGATCTAAGGATCTTCCAGGACCTTTTCTTCCTAGCTTTCTCTTCCATTTGCACTGGAGATGTCTTCCGAATGAATGAAAAGTTTAAAACCAAAGCACTCAACAACCTTCATCAGCTGACTATCCAAGAAGGTTGACCAACGTCAAAGCCATCGGTGCAGAATTTCTACGTTTCGGACCCTGAGCTATTGACACAGACCAATTACAGAATTCCAGAGGGCAGCTGGAAAAAGTCCAACCGATGCTATGTGTGACTCATTCTTTTGCGTGTTTACACCTCAGAAGGCCTTACGTTGCTGTTAACATAAAAGGCACAATTGTGCTTCACGAAGCAGCCAGACCGTTTTATAGAAAGCCAGCTTTCCGGGACATGTTTGTTTTGTTCTTCGTCAGCTTTCAAGGATTTTAGTTTGGAGTAAGTGTTCAGTTTTGCTCGTTTCCTAGAGTATACTTTTAGTTGTTCACCGTAGCAGCTGGATTCCCACCAGAGGCTAAGCTTGCTTCTTTGTAGGTTGGTGGGTTGTATGAATCCAACCTTCAAGTTAGCTGAGGATGCAAAGTATTTGACAGCTCCTAGCTGGCCTTGGTGATTTCAAGGAAGCTAATTAGAGTTAGTGCTGGTTAATACTTGGATGAGACTGAAAAGTGGTATCGATCTATCCATCCATCCATCCATCATATATCTATTGTCTTTCTCATCTCTCATCTATCCATCATCTTTTTCTCATCTCTTCCTTCCATCCATCCATCCATCCATCCATCCATCCATCCACGGTATATCTATTGTCTCTTTTTTATCTCTTTCATTATCTATTTTTCTCATCTTTCTTCTATCCATCATTTTTTTCTCATCTCTTCCATCCATCCACCATATATCTATTGTCTCTTTCTTATCTCTTTCATTATCTCTTTTTCTCATCTTTCATCTATCCATCCATCCACCATATATCTATTCCCTTTCTCATCTCTTTCATCCTCTATCGTCTTTTTCTCATCTTTTATCTATCCATCTATCACTTTTTCTCATCCTATCCATCCATCCATCCATCCATCCATCCATCCATCCATCCATCCATTTCTTCTGCCTAATTGCCAGAGAACTACACAAACATGTCCATGAAGTTCTACTCAAGACAAGGAAGACCTATCTTGTTTACAGCAGATGGCAGACTTGAGCTGATCTGGCTAATCTTGAACAAGCTAAGATTCCATCTTCCTAACTCAGGGGTCAGCAACCCGTGGTTCTGGAGCTGCATGTGGCTCTTTCATCCCTCTGCTGTGGCTCCCTGTCTCCGGTCGGCACCACAATTTTGAAAGGAGCTTCCGGTTAGGGTGGGGGGAAGCAGGGCGCGCCAGGAGGAGACTCTATGGCAAGGGGCGGGTTTTCCAGTCAGCTCCACAATTGATAGGGCTTTTGGTTAGGACAGGTAGAGGAAAAAGCACGCCGCGCTAGGAGACGACTATGGTGGGGAAACTGGACTTCCGGTCGGCTCCAAAATTGAATGGGGGGGCTTCCGGTTAGGACCTTTGTGGCTCTTTGAGTGTTTAAGGTTGCTGACCCCTGTCCTAACTGCTCGGAGAGGAGACTTCCTACGACATCCCCAGTGCTAAACTGGGAAAGCCACCATTGTTAAACTCCTTTTGCAGCAAAACCAAGAAAATCACACAGACGCATCTATGAACGTCATGAGGAGCCACCCCTGACTTAAGGAAATCCAACTGTCCCTTGTGGGCTTCCTTCCATTTTGGAGGCTGGTGAAATGTAGCAAAATGTGTTTTATTGGCTTTATAATTTTCCCGCCTTCTTTCCCCTATCGGCCATTAAGCAAGCATTCGAGGCAGACTGCTCTCTAAAATGAAACGCCAACCAGTAGAAACAGAGTAACCACCATTGACAAGCTGGCCTTGTCGAACTCAAAAGGCCTGGCGTCAGAAGAAGATCCGAAGTCTTCTCCAAAAGTGGAATGGAAAACGAAGCTCCTGAGAAACAGCGTTCAATAGCTTTAAGACTGACGCAAGAGCTAGCCCCGAGCTATTTGAGATTTTAAAAATGGAAAAATTCTGGGGAAAAAACCCCTTGAACTGCATCCCAAAAGCTATTGCCAGTGGAGTGCCTGTGTTGTGGCCCGCCAGCTGCCAGACTCGGACTCGGAGGAGGTTGGGGAGGAACTTGAGCCAGTGCTGGAATCTGGGGAAGGCTCTGATGGATGCTCTGTGTCGGATGCAGAGATAGAGCCAGGGCCGTCTGACATTTCCCAGCCACCGGAGAAGCAGCTGCCTTTGGAGGCTGAGATAAGTGAGGAGGAAGAACAGCCGGGGCCTGTTCCAGATGCACGTATGCGCAGAGCAGTTAGAAGAGGAGAACAACGGAGGATAAGGAGTCGACTCGGGAAGCAAAGCACACGTGGACGCTGATTGGCCCCTCCCTGGCTGGGGAATAAATAGAAGGAAAGGGGAGTGGTTGTCGTAGGAGACAACAGTTCGTATTTCTGAAGATTTTGCTCATTGTGTTTCGTGCCACAAAGACTGCTTGCCAGAACTTAATTTGCAGCCTTTCGGCTGGGAGCTCCCAGCCTTGCAATTATCGCAAAGAACTGATAAGGTCTGTTGCTGCATTTAACTCCTTGCAGGACTCTTGCTTGGACTTTTCGGTGGGTGAATGCCGTTAATTCACAAGAGGTAAATAAAGAGAGGTTTTTCATGACAAGGAGTCTGTTTCTTGCTCCTGCTAATGCTGGGTCAGAACAGCCTGTTTGGGTTTTAATGAAGTGTCTTTAGTAAAGTTCTACATTATTGAGAATAAGGTTACAGGTTTGTTTGTTTTCCTGGTGTTCCTGCCGGTTACCTGGACTTGAACAGGAATAAAAAGAAGTGAAAACTTATCTATTGATCCACGTCAGAAGAGGACACCCCTTAGGCTTGTTCTCCAATAGGGAGAAAGGTCAGACATGAAGTCACAGAAAAAGCTCCTCTTTTTTCACCTGTTTAGAGCAGTGGAGAATAAATTATACTGGCGGTTATCTTTTTGGAATGGTTGCTTTGTCACAATCACAAGCTTTAAGGCAGGGTTCTCCAAAATTGGCAACTTTAAGACTTGTGGACTTCAACTCCCAGAATTCCTCAGCCAGCTTTGATCACGTGACCATGGGGATGCTGCAAAACAGTCATAAGTGTGGAAAACGGACATATCACATTTTTCAGTGCCGTTGTAACTTTGACAGGACACTAAGCAAACTGTTGTAAGTCAAGGAATACCTGTATTTTCTTCCAGTTTAAACAGCTCCTAGAACTGGCTGGGTCATAGATTGCTCACTCCAGTTGGGGTTTCCAACCTTGGCAACTTCCAGATTTGTGGAGTTCAACTCCCAGAATTCCCCAGCCAGCATTTTACGTCTGCAAGTCTTAAAGTTGCCAAGTTTGGACAGCCTTGGGAAGAAGGGGAAGGGGAAGAGGAAGGGGAAGGGGAAGAAGAGGAGGAGGAGGAGGAGGAGGAGGAGGAGGAGGAGGAGGCAGAGCGATCTCCTCCCTCGGTGCCTTTTCCGTGCCCTTTCCACTGTCCTTTTCAACAAAAAAAGAATTTCACACTTACTTCCTCAGAACTGGAAAATCCAGATTTTTGCGATATTGGCAGGTTTTCAAAATCTGAGGCCTCTTGGTAGAAGATAGAGAGGATAAGAGCTCAAGGTTAAATTCCAAGAGGCATATAAAAATAACAGCAATGAAATATTACTGATCGCAGTTGGTTTTGTTTTGTTTTTTTTTTAAATTAAGAGTGCCTGTGGGATTCTTCTTGATTCACAAGTGTGCATTTGCCCGAGAACACTGTTTCTTGATCGTGGCACAATCATATATGGAACTTATTTTTTAAAATTTTAAGTATCATTTAAAAATCTGTTGAGAAACTGTTCCCTCCCTTTACCCTACATAATTTTACATTTGTCTTTAAAGGATCTGCCTTAATAATAAGGTAAATGTTTAACTGCATAAGAATTAGAATACATTCTTCCCTTCGCACATCTATATTGCAGTTTGCGTGCTTCTGTGCTTTTAACCTATTTTTATTTATTAAATTGATAAGCTTAAAAATTTAGAATCCGTGTCTGACTTACTTGAGCTCTAAAAAAACCCAACACAACCTTACAGGCATGGAAATCTGAGAGACAAAATGTGCCCACACACACACACACACACACACACACACACACACACACACACACACAATTCTCAATTCCTCCAGACCTTAAAAAGCCTGAATGTCAAGACAATTTGTTTACCCCTGCTAGGCCAGATTTCTGAGTTACAAGGTTTTCATGTTATTGTTTTATTTTTTTAATCAAGTGACTTTGCTGTCCCACAAAAATCCTGGTTTTGTAGGTCACCTCTTCCCCATGGCTGTTCCACTGGAATGCTTCGAACAATTTAAGTATGTAAAAATATAAGTGGGGAACAGGCTGTACCTGTTAAATATAACTCATCCCCCACCTCGACAGAAGCGATCATATGGCTGAGATTCTCCCTGATGAAATCAGCAATCCTGATTGGATGGGATATATTTCACTTAACAACTGTGTGACTAACTCAACAGCTGAAGTGATTCACTTAACAACTGTGGCAAGAAAGGTCGTAAAATGGGACAAAACTCACTTCCCCAATGTCTCACTTAGCAACAGAAATTTTGGGCTGTACAATTATGATGGCAAGTCGAGGACTACCGATAACACAATTAATGCTCAACATAACATTAATAAAAGGATCATTTCAAGCAACCTTGAGTTGTTTTTACAATATAAAAAAGAAGTTTGTATTTTTTTTTGAACTGATTGCCAATATCTTTACCATGTTATGATTTATAATTTTTTTTAAAAAAAAAAAAGAAGAAAAGAAAAATACCCCTCATAATAATATAAATAAGCGTACAATTTCTGATGCTTTCTGCTCCAACAGATTTCTACTTTCTATTGGCGTGAACTTTGGGGGAAAAAAAGGGTGTCTGTATATGTGCTTGAGAAAGAAAAAAACGCACCTAATTGTTAGACTTCATCATCAGAAAAGCGATTTAAAGATCAATTCGGACCCATTCGGTTTTCTTTTCGCTTCCTTTCAGTCACACCCGATTCTACCTGCAATTTATACGCCTAAAATACAAGAGTCGCACACACGCTGTAAATTCACGGACTGCAGACAGGTTGTCATGACAAGCCGTAATCAATAAATCTCACAGCAGCTTCAGCTTGTATCTGCAAGTCAAGTCCCCATTTTGGCTTTTTTGCCACTCTCCACAGCTGCAAATTAAACCACAGTTGTAATGACTGCAAGACTTACTGGCCATCTACCTCTATAAAACCCCAACACACAATATACAAACAACTGCATGTCCACACACAAATATTTCTCTCTTGCTGATTGCAAGGATCAAAAGAATATCCAGTTGCCTCTCATCACACAGCTCCAAAGGAGAAGAGAATGGCTAGATTTGCAAGAAAAAATAGGGGCAGCCAATTTAATTAGAAACAAAATATAGCAAAAAAACCACCTCATTTTGGAGAGACCAAATCATTCTGCTTTAAGAACATCAAAGCTTGTTTCCGTTTAATGTAAACAAGCAGAGGAGAGTGTACATTGATCCACCCCCCAAAAAAGGAAATAAAACATGTGCAATAAAAATTTCCAACCCACCTGCATCTCAAGAGATGAGCATTAACTAGTTTTACATCTTAACCACCCAAAAGCCGCTAAAAAAAGAGCTGAAATTCCAGTGGGACTGAATCACAGATCTCGAGTTTTTCCCATATTTTTCCTCCAAGGCAAAACGGTTTTTGTTTTTTTAAAACAAAACTTCATTTCAGAATGCGCCAGCGTTTATTATGAATTTATCACGCTGGCTGTTGAACTAATTACTGGCCTGGTTATTTTCACTTCTTCGCAGTTAAAAAACAACCCACAGGTTCTGCCTGTAAAAATCACTGCAGGGAGACTTTGATTTACGACAGTTCATTTAGTGACCAAAGTTACAACGGCAGTGATAAAAGTGACTTGTGACCGCTTTTCACACTTATGACCATCCCATGATCAAAATTCAGGAATTTGAAAAGAAAAGTACAATAAATGGAATACATATTTAATTTTGCATGTGTTAACAGGAGCGAGAATTGCTTTTGCACAACAGTGGAAAAGTGAAGAGATCCCTACAGATGAAAGTGTAATAAAAAAAATTAGAATGTGCAGACATGGATAGATTAACACTCAAAATAAAGGAGAAGGAAGAAACAGAATACTTTTTAACATGGGACTTGTTTTATCAATGGTTAGCTAACAGAAACTGAAGTTAGAAACTCAAAAGTTTAAGAGGATGATTAATTATACAATGAAGGTTTTTTAGTATGGATAAGCAAATACTATTATATTATTATGTGATTATTATCAATGCTATACTATTGTTATTGTTACTATTATTACTTTTCAAAATGAACTGTACCCAGAAAGCACACTGTTCGTGTAGATATTGAGTTTTTATGTCTATTAAAGAAAAATGTATAAATAAAATATTTTTTAAAAAAAATTCAGGCGTTTGGCAACTGACTCGTATTTATGACGGCTGCAGTGTCCCGGGGTCACATGATCCCCTTTTGCGACCTTCCGACAAGCCAAGTCAATGAGGAAGCCAGATTCATTTAACGACCTTGTTACTCACTTAAGAACCGCAGTGGTTCACTTTACAACTGTGGCAAGAAAGGTCGTAAAAGGGGGCACAATGCGCTGAGCAGCTGTCTTGCTTAGCCACAGAAATGTGGGGGCTCTTGTGGTCGTACGTCAAGGACCAGAAAGGTTTTGATGGGATTCATCTAAGCGGCTAACTGGCTGCAATAAACAACTTTTTTTTTTTAATGGATTGGATCTATGCAAGGGGAGAAACGATACCGTTTTGCAACGTTCCAAGCAGCAAAATTTTGGCAACCTCTCCGCAATCTGTCTGGCTTGTCCTCGGGTTGTTTATCTCCCTGGTCAGTTGGCAACCTTAGCTCCCTACCCCCTGCCTGCCTGCCAGGTATTTAATCAAGCTCTAGTAAAAAGCTCTTGAGGTGTCAGATTTCCCCCTTTCCATTATCATTGCCTTGACAACATGAAGAGGTGGCCGTTGCAGGCAAACACTAAAAACCCTGCTGTAGCCACCTGGAATTGGATGTCATAATAACTGTTTTTCGACTGTGTGTGTCAAAAAGCTCTCCAGCAAAGGACAAGGAGGGGTTTAATTATGGAGCCGGGTAGAGATTGTGTCTGGTACGGTCCACCACCCCCTCAACGGCATGCACGCACGACTCGGTGTCAGAATCTGGTGGCCTATCTGATCAAGAGGTCCTTTCCATGCACAAACACAAGGAGTTTGGGATAAGCAAGATACAGACTGTTGGGTTCTTCTAGCATGAGCTTGAATTTGGAGAGAATATCTTAAATCCCCAAATACAATCGAGGTTTCCTCTTATGCTTAGTAGATGCTTCTGCTAAATTAGTAATGCTTTATATTGTACTGGTAAGACTACACTTTGAAGACTGAATCCACTTTTGGCCACTATGATACCAAAAAGATGTTGAGACTCTAGAAAGAGTGCAGAGAAGAACGGCAAAGATGATTAGAGGGCTAGAGGCTACATTGTATGATGAACAGTTGAATAACTGAATAGCAGAGCTAGAACAATAGAACAGAATAGAACAGAACAGAACAGAACAAACAGAATAGAATAAGGAAAGAATAGAATAGAATAGAATAGAATAGAATAGAATAGAATAGAATAGAATAGAATAGAATAGAATAGAATAGAATAGAATAGAATAGAATTAGAGAATAGTATAGAATCAGAATAGAATAGAATAGAATAGAATAGAATAGAATAGAATAGACTAGAATAGAATAGTCTATCTTTCTCTCTCTCTTTCTCTCTCTCTTTCTTTCTTCCTCCCTTCCCTTCCCTTCCCTTCCCTTTCCTTTCCTTTCCTTTGCTTTCCTTTCCTTTCCTTTCCTTCCTTTCCCTTCCTTTCCTTTCCCCTCCTCTCCTTGCCTTTCCTTCCTCGGAGCGCGCACATACGGAGCTCCGCCGGCCTCAGGCTCCAGGGCTGGCAGGTGCCTTGGAGGGGCAGGGAGACAGTGGCACTGCCTGGAGAGCCGGCAGGCGGATGGGCATTCCGGGCGGTCTCTGAGCCTCGCCAGGAAGGTAAGCCGAGTGCTGGCCGGGCCCATGCGTGCTCCCGCCTGCCCCTTGCTCCTGCCGTATCCTGGGAAGTTTGCGGGAAGTGGCGGCGGGCGGAGCTGGCCAGGGCAGATCCGCCAGTGCAGCACCCGGTGAGGAAGGCTGGGCGGGGGGTGCGGCCGATTGTCTCGTTCACACCGTGGGGCGGATGGGCTGGAACTTCGCGTCGCGAAGCCCGCAGCTGGGTCGGGCAGAGACGCCAGCTTGCAGCGAAGCCCACCACCATGAGGCCATCCGCGCAATAGGCTGTGCTGGCCCGGCCCCGCTCAACCGCGCTTCTTTGCTGGGCACCGGCGGTGTCTTCCAGCCTGGAAGCCACCGCCAGCACCCAGCAAAGAAGCGCGGTTGAGCGGGGCCGGGGCATTAGCGCTGGAGCAGCGAGTTCAGGGCAGGCGGCGGTTCATCTTTGTGCACGGAGGACAGGGGAGGGGAGGGGAGGGGATCCCCCACCCCCAGCACCCCTCCTCCGCGCAACCTGCTGCTGCTGAGATATCTCGTTCATGCCACCCGCTTCGCTTGTGGGGTGGATGGGCTGGAACTTCCGTGCTTCTTTGCTGGGCGCCGGCCGGGCTCCTTGAGAGACGAGAGTTTGCTCAGCCCCATGCAAACTCTCGAGGAGCCCGGCTGAAGTTTCCCATGCTGCTTCAAATGCTGGTGCCGCACTACAGCTGAGAGAAGCATTTCGGCCGGGCTCCTCGAGAGACGAGAGTTTGCTCAGCCCCATGCAAACTCTCGAGGAGCCCGGCCGAAGTTTCCCACGCCACTTCAAATGCTGGTGCCGCACTACAGCTGAGAGAAGCACTTCGGCTGAGCTCCTCGAGAGACGAGAGTTTGCTCAGCCCCATGCAAACTCTCGTCTCTCGAGGAGCCCGGCTGGTGCCCAGCAAAGAAGCATGGAAGTTCCAGCCCATCTGCCCCACAAGCGAAGCAGGTGGCATGAACGAGACTACTCAGCAGCAGCAGGTTGCGCGCAGGAGGTGCGCCGGGGCGGGGGACCCCCTGCCCTCCCCTCGCCTGCCCTCCGTGCATGAAGACGAACTGCCACCTGCCCTGAACCCCTCGCCGTTCCTGCGCTAACGCCCTGGCCCTGCTCAACCGCGCTTCTTTGCTGGGTGCCGGTACGCAGCAAAGAAGCGCGGTTGAGCGGGGCCAGGGCAGCACAGCCCATTGT
>QLTV01002570.1:493771-506705 GCA_003457575.1 Thermophis baileyi
AGGCGCATCCAGAAAAACAAGTTGCACTTGTTTTCCTGGATGCGCAAAAGGCGTTCGACAATGTAAATTGGCAATATATGATTCGGCAAATTTAAAAAATGAAATTTGGAGAAAAATTTGAACAGATGATAGAAACAATACACTCTTCCCAGAAAGCCAAGATACTAACAAACGGGGATACTACTAGGCCATTCCAGATAACGAAAGGAGTCTGGCAGGGATGCCCATTGTCACCTCTACTTTTCATCCTGACATTAGAGCTATTATTGAATAAAATCAGATCCAATTCAAACATTAAAGGAACTAAAATTAGAAAAGAAGAGTATAAAATACAGGCCTTTGCTGACGACCTAGTATTCTTTTTGGAAGACCCACAAGAGACAGGACCAATATTAATTAAGGAAATAGAAAAATATGGGGAGGTGGCGGGTCTCAGAATTAATAAACAAAAAACTAAATTATTAGCTAAGAACATGACATTAAACCAGAAAAAAAATTTAGAAGAAGAACTGGGACTACAAATTACTACAAAAATTAAATATTTAGGTGTCAATTTGACAGTTAGATGTTCTTCAATTAAGGTAAATAATTATGAAATTAGTGCAACAAATAAAAATTGATTTAGAAAGGTGGGGAAAGCTGCAATTATCTTTACTAGGTCGGATAGCAACCATAAAAATGAATATTCTACCAAAATTATTATACCTCTTTCAAACCATACCTATAAAATTGGATAATTTTTTTTTATTGATTTGAACAAGATTATTTTGAAATTTATATGGCAAGGTAAGAAGCTGAGAATTAAATTAATTGATCTGCAAGATAGTAGAAGTAGAGGTGGCTTTGGGCTCCCAGACTGGAGACTGTACTATAAAGCAGTACTGTTGGTTTGGCTTAGAGATTGGATTAATTTGAGGAATAGATGGATATTGACACTGGAAGGCCATGACCTACAAAAGGGATGGCATGCATTTTTATGGGATAAAGGAAACAAACCACAACAATATTTCCATAGACATATGATTAGAGATTCATTGATGCAAATTTGGCAGGAGATAAGGAAAAAACATTACTTGAAAATCCCGAATTGGCTGTCCACCATGGATGCGATGATCTATCCAAATATGATTGATACAAGCAGAATGGTTAAATATAAAGATATTTTGGATGGATTAGGGAAATTAAAAAGTGGAGAGGATTTGGAAAAGCAAGATATAATTATAGATTGGTGGCCTTATCTTCAACTCCAATCAAGATACAAAAAAGATAGTGAAGAAATTGGAATTGAGATAGAAACTCAACAATTAGACAAACTTTTGACGGGCCCAGAAGACAAAATTATTTCTAAAATATACAATTATCTGTTACAATTTGATAGGGCCGAAGACATAGTAAAAGGGACAATGATAGCATGGGCGAAAAATGTGGGACATAACATACACTTGGCTGACTAGGAACAAATTTGGAATAGAAATTATAAAATAACAAAATCGGCATCTTATAAAGAAAATCATTACAAAATGTTCTTTCGCTGGCACTTGGCCCCGGTAAGATTAGCGAAAATATATCCTAATTTAAATTCGACCTGTTGGAAATGTAAAAAAGAGCAAGGCACCTTCTTTCACATGTGGTGGTCATGTCCTGAAGTTAAGAAATATTGGATAAAGATACATAATTGGTTACAAGAAATAATAGGATCAACAGTAGAATTCACTCCAGAACTTTTTCTATTAGGAATATTCAAAAGACAATATGATAAAAGCATCAAATATTTAATTTTACACATCACAACAGCTGCTAGGATTGCATATGTGCAGTGCTGGAGGAACCCCAATACACCCATCGAAAGTTTAATAATCAAGAAAATATTCGATTGCACAGAAATGGACAAATTAACCATAGAACTAAAAGGACAAAAAGACTCAGATTACTACAGAATATGGGAAGGAAGGAAGGAAGGAAGGAAGGAAGGAAGGAAGGAAGGAAGGAAGGAAGGAAGGAAGGAAGGAAGGAAGGAAGGAAGGAAGGCAGGCTTAATTGGCATTGCTGGAATTGCATCCAGGGAGGGAATGGTTAGTGTAGTATAGATAGTATGTGAGATTTGAAGAAGTCCTTCAAAACGTATTTGTTTGACAACTGCATATTCCCTTAACAACTGCACCAATTCACTTAATGGCCGTGGCAAAAAAGGTTGCAGAATCGAGCGTGATTCACTCAACAACCGCCTTGCTTAGTAATTAAAATTCTGCTCCTAATTTTGGTTGCAAGTCGAAGGGTCTCTGTAGTCTTGTCTCTTTCCTGCTGGAAAGCCCAGTGGCGTTCACATGATTTCCCACTTAGCGACTGCTTCGCTTAGCGGCGGAGTTGCCAGTCCCAATTAAGGTCCTTAAGCAAGGATTAACTGGTATCCCCCTGCCCCCAAAATAGCTATTAAAATTGGAGCAACCAACTGCCAGAAACATCCGATCCATTACGGTGGGCATCAGGAGGTCCATGTTCAATCCTGCCTCCATAAAAAATAATGCTTTAAAAAAAAGAAGTGTGGTCCCCTTAGCCCCCCCTCCCAAAAAAAAGGCTGCCTTCAACAGGAGATTTATTGGGGGGTTAAATCTGAGCTTTGCAATGTGCAAAGTGTGCAAATCCATCCGAGCCCCACAACCTCTGAAAGGAAGATGAATAGCTCGCTTAGCGGCTGTCGGGAAGAGATTTTAAAAATGGGTAAACGGCATTTTTCAGTTCGTACCGGATTTCTCTGCTGGAAAAGTGGGAAACCCTAGTTGTGTGTCTTGCACAAGGATGGGTTGGTTGCTGTGCTCTGTCAGCCCCATGGACCAGGTTGGGTCTCCCCGAGTAGAAGCAAATCCTGGAAAATAAAACGATTTTGTTCGTTGGGCTGCTTCTTCTAGGTTTCAGGGCCCTTTAAAAAGGACATTTCCAGGCTATTATTTTATTGGACCAAATGAATAAAGTTATTGAGCCCTTTTCTCCGAGACTTTAAGTTCAGTGATCACACACAAACACACACACACACACACACACACACAGAGAGAGAGAGAGAGAGAGAGAGAGAGAGAGAGAGAGAGAGAGAGAGAGAGAGAGAGATACACACAGACACACCATTTAATCATCACAACAGTGCAAGGAGGCCAGTTAAGAGAACAGAGAAAAGATCTGGTTAGCATCAACTGCTGATGTTTTACACAGTTTTCTTGGCCATGTATGAAGGTTACAACTTAGCTTTCATTCAACATGGATTTTCCAATGCCTCCCATTCAAGTTTTAACCACGATAGACCATCCTTAGCTTTGGAGCCCAGACAAGATTGGCTAGAGCCCCCCAAATTCTGAATCAAATCAAGACACCCTCCAGCAAAGTAACACATCTGACTTCCAGGTTGAGTCAGGATTTGGACTTCCTCAAATCTTACTATTTATACACTACATCACCCTTCCCTACCTGGGTGCAATTCCAGCTATGCCAGTTAAGGCTTTCTTCCTCCTTTCTTTTCCCTTTCCCTTTCCCTTTCCCTTTCCCTTTCCCTTTCCCTTTCCCTTTCCCTTTCTTTTTCTCTTTCTCTTTTTCTTTCTGTCCCTTTCCCTTTCTTACTTCCCTCCCTTCCTTTCCCTTTCTCTTTTCATTCTGTCCTTCCTTCCTTCCTTCCTTTCTTCCTTCCTTCCTTCCTTTTTTTTCTTTCTTTCTCACTTGGCTCATTTCAAACAGTTTAGGCAGAAACGTTTCTTTTTCTTTTCAAAAAATAAAGCACCCAGAAGCAATTATTTGGGGATGTCCTCGAATACATGCTGCAAGGTCAGTGATCCATCATGATAATGTTAGACAGAGGAGGAGGAGGAGGAGGAGGAGGAGGAGGAGGAGGAGGGAGGAGGAGGAGGGGAGGAGGAGATCATGTGGCGTCCTTGATGCTCTCTGAGCTTGGCTGTTTTCTTACAGATGTTTCACTACCCAACTACATAACTTCATCAGTGCTAGAAGGGAGTGGGGTTTGTGAGGAGGAGGTGGAGGTGAAGGAGGAGCAGGTGGAGGTGGTGGGGGAGGAGGAAGAGGAGGAGGAAGAAGAGGAGGAGGAGGAGGGGGAGGAGGAGGAGGAGGAGGAGGAGGAGAAGAAGAAGAAGAAGAAGAAGAAGAAGAAGAAGAGATGATTGTGAGAGATTTAAATGATTTTAAATCATTGGGTTTTCTCCAGCAAGTCAAAGGTGCTAAATTGGGGGAGGAGGGAGGGAGAGAAAAAGAGAGAGAGAGAGAGGAGGGGAGGAAGGAGAAGTCTGTTTTATTAAAGCAAGGAAACATTAAATTGCCTGAAATTGTAGCCAGCTATTTCTCCAAAGATAAGGTCTGGGCCCGTTGGTTTTGACAAGGACTCTGGAAATTAAAGCTGCTCTCAACAGCTCCTTTCCCATAGGAGAAACCTTCACCTTCTCAGCAAACAGCAGCTGATCTTTCTGTCATAACAGGGTCTGTTATTGACATCTGCAGGAGTAAAAATTGACAGTCAGGTCAGCAGGCACTGCAGTAGAATTTGGGGCCAAAGCAACGGAGAGAGGGAAGCGATGGAGCTCTGGGGAGACGCTCAACCCAGAGAAGGTTTCTAAGTTGCCTCTCTGGGTTAAACAGGCTCTCGGAGAGATTGCCTTATTTGGCGGTTGCAAGCACACTCAACAATAAAGGGACCTTGGTCGAATTCAAGAAAAGACAGCAAGAAAAGACAGCGTTGTTTTCGATATTTGTGGTCCTTTCCAGCTTGCTTTCTCACTGGGTGGGTTCAGATCAGATTGTGGTTCCCATCATTGTCAATCAGTAATCATAGAATCGTGTATGGGTCCATGGCGCTCTCTGAGCTTGGTTTTCTTGCAGGCGTTTCATTATCCAACTAGATAACGCCATCAGTGCTAGAAGGGGGTGGGGTTTGCAGAGAGGAGGAGGAGAACTATGGGGTCCTTGGTGCTCTCTGAGCTTGGTTGTTTTCTTGCAGACGTTTCATTATCGAACTAGATAACACCATCAGTGCTAGAAGGGAGTGGAATTTGCAGAGAGGAGGAGGGGGGAGGAGGAGGAGGGGGTCCTTGATGCTCTTGGAGCTTGGTGGTTTTCTTGCAGACGTTTCATTATCCAACTAGATAATGCCATCAGTGCTAGAAGGGGGTGGGGTTTCCAGAGGAGGAGGAAGAGGAGGAGGGTGGAGGGGGAGGAGGAGGAGGATTTGGGGGTCCTTCATGCTCTCGGAGCTTGGTGGTTTTCTTGCAGATGTTTCATTATCCAAATAGGTACATATCGGAGGAGGGGTTGAAGAAAGAGAAATAAAGGGCAAGATGGAGAGTGGTAGTGGTGGTTGAGGAACCAGGAGCCAGGGCTGAAGGTTACTTGGGAGTTCAACCAACTCCAGACCCCAAAAAGTAACTGGAACCTTCTTCTGACCTTTGATGAGGACTTCAATTAGAATCCAATTAGATATGACACCACCTATCTCCTATACCATCCCATAGTGCTTTACAGCCCTCTCTGAAGAGTTTACAGAATCAGCATATTGCCCCCCCCAACAACCTGGGTCCTCATTTTACTGACCTCAAAAGGATGGAAGACTGAGTCGACCTTGAGCCGGTCAGGATTGAACTCCTGGCTGTGGGCAGAGTCAGCCTGCAATACTCTCTCTCTCTCTCTTTGTCCGCTCCTTTCTACTTCTCTGTGGAGATGGGTGCTGTGAGGTGCATGAAAACTCTTGCAGGCACAATGCAGGGCTCACTTGACCAACATACATCTCTAACATAGTTGAAGGACTTAAGGGGTCCCAACTCCAATGGCTTAACTTGTATGCAAGCAATCCCAAGCTCATTCTTTGGAAGCCTTGGTGAAAAGCATCACCGATAGTCCCAAATGTTGACCTAGTACAATAAAGTACCCCATTCAGGGGTGGGCTTCTGGGGGTTCGGCAGGGTTCGGGCGATCCTCTAGCCAAGGATCGCCGGGATTCGGAGAACCCCCAAATGCCACCCGTGGCTGGCCACGCCCACCCCGCCCCTCCCACCCCTCCCAGGAGTCTCCCCGCGGCCCGTTCATCATTCCAGATAAGTGCAGGGGCCGCGCGGAGGGTCTGGACAGTGGTGGGATTCAAAAATTTTTACTACTGGCTCGGTGGGCATGGCATGGCTTGGTGGGCGTCGCTTGGTGGGCGTAGCAGGGGAAGGTTACTGCAAAATCCCCATTCCCTCCCCACTCCAGGGGAAGGTTACTGCAAAATCCCCATTTCCTCCGGATCAGCTGGGACTCGGGAGGCAGAGAATAGATGGGGGCAGGGCCAGTCAGAGGTGGTATTTACCGGTTCTCCGAACTACTAAAAATTTCCGCTACCGGTTTTCCAGAACTGGTCAGAACCTGCTGAATACCACCTCTGTGGGAGAGCAAAAAATGGGCCTACCGGAGCTTCCGGAAGTCCGGAAATGGGCCTGTTTCCGGCCTCCGGAGCGCCTGTTTTCGCCCTCCCGGGGGCTCGAAGAATGCCTCCGGAGCCTGGGGAGGGCGAAAAACAGGCCTCCCGGAAGTTCCGGAAGTTCGGAAATGGGCCTGTTTCCGGCCTCTGGAGGGCCTCCGGAGCCTGGGGGAAGCAGTTTTCGCCCTCCCGGAGGCTCGAGTAAATCCTCCGGAGCCTGGGGAGGGTGAAAAACACCCCCTTCCTGCCATGGTGCAGGCGGCCGACTAGGCCACGTCGACCATGGCCACGCCCACCCAGCAACGGGGCAGCGAACCCTTTGCTAAAGGATCTGAAGCCTACCCCTGATCCCATCAAGTAATGATGAACCAAGAGTAGACTCCAGAAGGCCAAAGTCCTACAGTGGTCAGGCCCATCCATGAAGCTGAGAAGCTTGGAGGAGCTTCAAGATCTTCTTCCATGTTGGCTCCCCAACAACTAGCATTCAAGAGTGGTGGACATCCCCAGATCTGGTGTCAGTGAATTCCATAATCAATGCAGCCCTAATGCATTAATTAATGCATTAATGCGACCTTATTTCCTTTGGGAGCCAAATCTCCCCAAACTCATGGGCGAGTTTGTGTTTTACTACTGGGAGTAGGGAAGACAAACTCTCCATTCTTGTTTTTCTATGCAACGCACAATTTCATTGGACCTTCATTCCATCCCCTCTTTATCGTCCTCCTTTCTAAACTTTCCAAAAAAAAAAACCCCCCACAACAGCTCAAATGTTGTTGTATTTCTACGAAGGGCGGCTTTCTGTAGCTGAAGAAGGTGGGGGAAGGAGAAATATCAACCCGCGTGTGGGGGAGGGCCATGCTTGAATGGCTCTTTTGTGTCCCCGCACCACGGACAAACAGGCAGAAGCAGTGAAAAGAAAACACTTAGTCCACGGCTCATGGACCACTGAAGTCTTCCTAAGCTAGCTCTCGTGAAGCCGCTCGTCTCTGCAGTGGTACGTGCATCTCCGCATCGTATCCGTTACTAAGGAAGGTTAGCAACGGCTCTAACAGTGTGCAAGCTTCACTCAGAGCCAGTTAAAACAGCCTAGACAGAAAAGGATTATTGTCCAAAAATATTCTTAAGTCAAAAACTTTTCTTTGGAGAACATCAACAGCTAGACCTTTTAGCAACGTCTTGGTGGAATGTTCTTCAGCTCTGTGGCTTCTTGCTAGCATCTTGGCTTTGGGGCTGTTACTGTTCTGGATTCACAAGAATCTTCTTGCTTCCCCCCTTTTTTTTTTTAACCCTCCCTGGTTGCTTCCTGCAACCATCTCAGCTTGCAAGAAGGAGCTTGGTTCCTTTCCAGCTCGTCCCGACGAATCCCACATCTCTTAAGAGGTCTGGTTGCAACTCCAACCATGCTCCTCGTAACACGTGTGTTTCTTGACAAGCTGTAGCCAGGCTCAGATGAAGGGCTGGTCCCAACCCACCAAGAAAGAGAAGGACCCTCTTTGATTTCAAGGATCAAGGGGGTGGGGGACGGGAAAAAAGAAACAGGCTTGGAAAGGATAGCAATCTCGCCTTTTTTTAAAAAAAAAATTAAGTCTGCAAAGATCAAGAGGCTCACTTTTGATTTCCCCTCGCAGTGTCTTCTGATATGGCTCAAGATCACTCGCTTTAATTAATATATCTGGAGGGGTAAATAAACAAGCTTTACATTTTATGCCAAAAAGACAGTGGGAAGGAGGAAAGAAGAGCCCTACACACACACACACACACACACACACACACACACACACACACACACACACAAAATGTAGATGCTCTTCCTTCTATTTTTAACTTATTTTTCCATAGCTCAGTGACTACAAAGGAAATGTGGACACTGAAACAATCAAGACTTGGCTGAACTGCCCTGTGGGACTAGAGGGATGAAGGAGGCAAAAAGCATATGGGGAGGGGGGGAGTTGAAGAAGGAAAAATGAAGGGATGAGGAGAGGGCGGTTTGGGGAACCAGGAGCCAGGGCTGGAGGTTAAACTTGGGAGTTCAACCAACTGTAGACCCCAAAAAGTAATTGGAAGCTTCTCCTGACCTTTGATGTGGACTTCACCTGGATCCAGAAATGGAATCCAGTTAGATGAGCAAGCCCGTGTGCTGTAGCTGCCAAAAAAGCCAACCCAATCCTGGGCTGCATTAACAGAAGGATAGAATCAAGATCACGTGAAGTGTTGATACCACTTTATAAGGCCTTGGTGAGACCACACTTGGAATACTGCATCCAGCTTTGGTTGCCATGATGTAAAAAAAGATGTTGAAAGAGACTCTAGAAAAAGTGCGGAGAAGAGCAACAAAGACGATTAGGGGACTGGAGGCTAAAACATATAAAGAACGGTTGCAGGAACTGGGTATGTCTAGTTTGATGAAAAGAAGGACTAGGGGAGACATGATGGCAGTGTTCCAATATCTCAGGGGTTGCCACAAACAAGAGGGAGTCAAGCTATTCTCCAAAGCACCTGAGGGCAGGACAAGAAGCAATGGATGGAAGCTAACCAAGGAGAGAAGCAACCTAGAACTAAAGAGAAATTTCCTGACAGCGAGAACAATTAACCAGGGGAACAACTTGCCTCCAGAGGTTGTGGGTGCTCCATCACTGGATAACTTTAAGAAGAGATTGGACAGCCACTTGTCTGAAATGGTATAGGGTTTCCTGCTTGAGCAGGGGGTTAGACTAGAAGACCTCCAAGGTCCCTTCCAACTCTGTTATTCTGTTATACTGTAGATGCGACACCACCTATCTCCTGTTTACAACACACATCCTTTCACCAAGCAGGTTCCACACCCATTTGCACCCCTGACTTGGAGGATACAGAGAAACCCCCAAGCGGCCTCAATGACTCTCAGAAAGAGTGCAAATGACCAGAGGACTGCAAAAAAATATAAACCCTTCCATTCCCCGCCATACAGTCAGAATCGAAGAAGCTCCTTAGGTGAGAAGTGAAATGTCAAGGGAGAAAAAAACAACCCAAGAAAGTCCAGTTGCCTTTTGGAAAAGCACCTTTGGGACAATGCAGTTACAACCACCCATTTGTCACTCTGGTTTCACCACCTCCTGAGTGACCAGCCCTCCCTAGGGCCATCCCAAGTTTCCATTACAGAAACCGGACCTGTTGCAAAGACAAATGGCCGTATCATGTTCCAAGTGGACTCTAGGACCAGGAATGGAACTCAAGGCAAAAAGCAAGATGACCCTCAATCTCTCGTGGTTTGAGGGATGTCCTCTTTCTTTCTTTCTTTCTTTCTTTCTTTCTTTCTTTCTTTCTTTCTTTCTTTCTTTCTTTCTTTCTTTTTTGAACCTTGGCTTCTTCCCCAGATCCAGTTGTAATGGAAACAAACTACACATACCCTCCCGAAAGGAAGCACTTAAAAAAAAAAAAAACTGCAAGGCACCATCAAAACACAAAGATTAAAAACAAAACAGGAAAGTTACTTCGTTCGATTGCACCAAAGTAAGTTTTGGGTGGGCTTGTGTGGGACTTTCAGTGAGAAGACGGATGTTCCTTGTTCATTTCAGGGTGCTAATTTACTACCTAAATAGAAGCAGTTAGAGAGCCACACTAATCCGGGGGGGAATGCAACGTGCACCATATGGCCAGAAATTATCCTTTCAAAAATCCACCAAGATTGTGGCTTTGCTCGAGTTCAGCTGGGATTAGGACATGATTCCTGTTGATCCGGGGAACATTTCAAAATATCCTTCATGTCGTACTAGCCTGTCGCCTTCCAGCTCGCTTTCTTTTTTTCATTCTTCTCTTTCTTCTCTCAAGCCATCCCTTGCAAGCCTGTTCAAAGAAGGCAGGTTGTCCTCGACTTACGACCTCAACAGACCCCCAAATTTCTGTCACTAAGCGAGACAGTGATTAAGCGAATTTTGCCCCATTTTATGACCTTGCCACCGTTAAGTCAATCGCGCACGGGTGGGTTCTAACTTACCTCGCTGCCAGTTCGCTTCCTCCTGTGCCTTGTGGGCGTGCCTTGTGGGTGTGCCTTGTGGGCACGTGCGCGCATATGCGCAGTGCTGAAAAATAAAAAAAAATCCAAAAAAAGCCAAAAACAAGATGGCGACACATGCGCAGTGCCAGAAACTCAACTTCTGCGCATGTGCAGAAGAAATTTTTTTTAAAAAAATCCCCCCCAATTTTTTTTTCAAAAAAACAATTTCCAAAAAAAAGATGGCAGCGCCCACGGACCGGCACCGACCGAACCTGATCCGTGACGTCATCGTGATGTCACCAGCGGGTCGCTACCGGTTTGGGCGAACTGGTCCGAACTGGGAGGAACCCACCTCTGCGATCGCAGCAGTGGATAAGTTAGTAACACGGTTGTTAAGCGAATCTGGCTTCCCCGTTGACTTTGCTTGACAGACGGTCGCAAAAGGGGATCACTGCAACCGTCATAAATATGAGTCCATTTCCAATCTTCTGAATTTTGGTCACCCAACCGTGGGGACGTTGCCACGGTCGTAAGTGTGGAAAACGGTCACGTGTCACGGTTTTCAGTGCCGTTGTAACTTTGAACAGTCATTAAATGAACTCTTGTAAGTCAAGGAATAACTGTACCATGTTATGGTGACATCTTAATGCAGGGGTGTCAAACTCAAGGCCTGGGGGCCGGATCCAGCCCATGGGGTGCTTGGATCTGGCCCGTGGGGCTGCCCTGGAAACAGCGAAGGAATGGCCCACGATGCCTCTGCCAGCAAAAATGGAGGTCGGGAGGGCCATGCGTGGTCCACCCGGGCTCCGTTTTTGGCCACGATGGCCTCCTGCAGCCCTCTGCCAACAAAAATGGAGCTCGGGGAGGCCTCACGCGGCCCGCCCAGGCTCCGTTTTCAGCCATGATGGCCTCCTGCAGCCCTCTGCCAGTGAAAACGAAGCTTGGGCGGGCCGCGTGAGCCTCCCCGAGCTCCATTTTCGCTGCCAGAGGGCTTCAGGAGGCTGTCGCGGCCAAAAACAGAGTCTTGATGAGTGACGTCAAGCTGGCCATGGCCACCCTGGTCACGCCCACGGCCATGCCACGCCCCCAGCCCCCCCCCCACAAGGTCAAACACAGCCCTGATGCAGCCCTCAATGAAATCGAGTTTGACACCCTAGTCTTAATGCAACTTCTCCTTCTTCCGTGAGCCTCCTGTCGATCCCATAATGCCAGTTCATAAGTTGTGTGTGTGTGTGTGTGCATTTTTTTTTTTACAGGTGTAAAATTGCAGGTGCCTATTTTCGGTCCTTCAAAAAGTTTTCTTTTGATCGAACTCACCCGATTCAAGGGGTCAGAATGCTTCACGGGCAGGGATGGCCGTGAAAATGCTCCCATCCCAGCTCAAGCGTTCTCTCTTCCCTTCCACCCTGGGTGTGTGTGTTTTTAATGCCGTCTATTCAAATTAATCCCACTAATGGAGCCGCTGGTCGCGTGCTGAGCATTTCAATTAAAGGGCTTGTAATATTTTATAAGCCAACTGCAAAACGGCGGGAGGCAGAACCGAGAGAGAGAGAGAGAGAGAGAGAGAGAGAGAGAGAGAGAGAGAGAGAAAAGAAAGAAAAGCTGAGAGAGAGAAAGGAAAGGAAGTCTTGTATTTGGGGTAGGGTGGAGGAAAGTAATGGGAACGAGGAAAGAGAATCTTAATTTTTTTAAAAAAAGAAAGAAATTACAAGAGGAGAGGAAAAAAAAGAGAGTCGGTGCCCCTTATGAAATTAATAATGCAGAGGTATGCAAGGGTTTTAATTTCCGTGTAAGGGGAAAGAGGCAATTAAGCAAAAATAGCACTGGTTAGGAAAAGTCACTGCATATTTTAAAAGAAAGAATCTATGCTATTAATGTCCTTCCACACACACACCCCATCGCATGTGTTTAAAACTGTATTATTGAGCCCAACAGCAACATAGGATATATATACAGCTCCCAAATGCCTCTATCATTCTTTTATTCTTCCTCGGCTGCCCCAGACGCGGGTGGTCTTATTATCTGAGAGAATTAATTTAGCTCTCTGATGGATCACTCCCGCTTACTTCCCTGGGAGCAGTTCCTACTGAAATGATGTCTCTTTCTAGAAAAAGGAAGGTGTGTGTGAGAGAGAAAGAAAAGGTGAGAAAAATGAGTGGTAGAGAGAAAGGATGAAGAGAAAGAGGGGAGAAAATGATAGGAAAAAGAGACAAAACAGATGGAGAAAAGGAATGGAAAGGGAGAAGAAGGAGAAAGGGGGCAGGAAAGCAAGCAAGGAAATGAAAAGAAAGAAATGGAGAAAAAGAAATAACAAAATAAATTGAATAAATTCTGAGTGGGTTGGCGGGTGGATAGAGATAGGGGTAGAGATAGAGAGATAGGTAGGTAGATGATAGATAGATAGATAGATAGATAGATAGATAGATAGATAGATAGATAGATAGATAGATAGATAGATAGATAGATAGATAGATAGATAGACAGACAGACAGACAGACAGACAGACAGACAGACAGACAGAC
>QLTV01002570.1:506764-518106 GCA_003457575.1 Thermophis baileyi
GGTATAAAGATAGAGAGAGAGAGAGAGTGAGAGCAAGAGAGAGAGAAATGGCAAACAGACAGACAGACAGATAATGGAGAGTCTTTGATGTTCTGAGCTTTGTTTGCTTGCAGACATTTCATTACCTGACTAGGTAACAACATCAGTGGTAGTGACTGTGCAGGGTATTTGCTCCCTGTTTATATATAGTACCTTGCCCTGCCAGTGTTGGTTTGGGTATGTTTTCTCCTTGCTAGTTCTAGAATGTGCACCCATGCGCGTATGCACGCAGAGGAATGAATGAATGAATGAATGAATGAATGAATGAATGAATGAATGAATGAATGAATGAATGAATGAATGAATGAATGAATGAATGAATGGAGTTGTTTTACATAACAATGGGCAGTAAAAGTTACCCATATTTCATTTACTCCTCCACGCGTATTCTGCATCTGTAAGCAACTCATTTATAAGTCACAAGCCACAGCGGGCCTTCAATCCACTGGGTAATTGGGGACATAAATCTCTCTTTCCGATGTGGAAGGACCAGTTCCTGGTCATGAATAAAGGCGTGGAGAATCTGTTTCCCCGTGTCCAAGTGTCTCTAAGGATTTCTCTTCTGTAATACAGGAAGTCTCTGCCGCTGGTAAATTTCTTCTTTTTCATCTTTTTTTTTAATATATATAATTTTGTTAGATACTTTTTTTCCCCAAAAGGATAAACACTGTCGTTATAGAACTAGCTAGTGCATATTAAGTACGTACAAGTAAAAAAAAAAGTGGTAGTGTTATTTATTCTTGTTGTTGTTGTTAGTTGTGAAGTCATGTCTGACCCATCGCGACCCTATGGACCACGTTCCTCCAGGCCTTCCTGTCTTTTTGCCTTTTGGTACTGTCCGTGGGGTTTTCATGGGAAAGATCCTGGAGTGGGTTGCCATTTCCTTCTCCAGAGGATCCCGTTTTGTCAGAGCTCTCTGCTATGACCTGTCCGTCTTGGGTGGCCCTGCACGGCATAGCTCATAGCTTCATTGAGCTACACAAGCCCCTTCACCACGACAAGGCAGTAATCCATGAAGAGGGTTATTTATTCTACTGCACTTAAAAGAGTCGGAAGTCCATACTTTTCTTTTTTCCTCTTTCCCCCTACCCTTCTCTCTCCTTTTCCCTTCCCCATTTCTCCCCACCCCACCATCTTCATTCACAATTGTATTTTCTAGCCCGAGAAGTTTAATATATATATATATATTAAATTTATATATATATAAATTTAAAGAGTGAAAAACCAATCTAAAGTAAAAAGAAAAGAAAAGAAAAAGAACAAATTCAAAGAGAAAGCTAAGCAGGCCAGAAAAAGACAAGCAGAAAGGAAAGAAAAAAGACAAGAGAGGTGCCTTCTTCACAGCTGTTATAATCCAATTATAAATCTCTGGTTACAACATCCCTTCTTTCTTATAATCTGGCTACTCAACCAAACTATAAATCATGAGCTCAATTTTTTTTTAACATGTTTCACACACAAAAAGGTCTATCAGGGGTAGTTGCATTAACAGAAGGATACAGTCAAGATCAAGTGAGGTACTAATACCACGCTATAAAGCCTTAGTAAGGCCACACGTAGAATACTGCATCCAGTTTTTGTCACCATGCTATAAAAAAGATGTTGAGACTCTAGAAAGAGTGCAGAGAAGAGCAACAAAGACGATTAGGGGACTGGAGGCTAAAACATGAAGAACGGTTGCAGGAACTGGGCATGGCTAGTCTAGTGAAGAGAAGGACCAGGGGAGACATGATAGCAGTCTTCCAATATTTGAGGGGCTGCCACAGAGAGGAGGGGGGGTCAACCTATTTTCCAAAGCACCTGAAGGCCAGACAAGGAATAATGGATGGAAACTGATCAAGGAGAGATTCAACCTGGAAATAAAGAGAAATTTTCTGACAGTGAGAACAATCAACTGATGGAACAGAAGTTGCCTTTGGAAGTTGTGGGAGCTTCATTACTGGAAGCTTTCGAGAAGAGACTGGACTGCCATCTGTCAAAAATGGTGTAAGGTCTCCTGCTTGGGTGTGGGGTTGGACTAGATGACCTACAAGGTCCCTTCCAACTCTGTTAATCTGTATTTCATGCCAGCATTTCCTGCACCCTCCGTGGAAAACATCCTTCCTTTAAACCTGCTTGTAATGTACAGTGCAACTACAAGGGGGTTCTCCACTTACAACCATTTGTTTAGTGATAATTCAAAGTTACAAGGGCGCTGAAAACAGCGACCTACGACCGTTTTTAACCGTACGGACCCCGAACTATCTTGGATCCTTGGTTTCTAAGCTCCAGAGCAAAAACCGACGGCACCTGTCCGTCGACAAAAAGCATTTTTTGTAGGCTTGATCAGTCAAAAGACAAAGGGTTAATTAAAGTGAGCTTGGGATGCCCCTTGGCAAAGTCTCCCTATCTTGGAGACGCAGATAGAAGCGTAAGATTATTTTTATTTAATAAACGTTATCCATCACTGCTGAAAGCAAAGGTCATCTTCAGTTTTTCCCCCTCTTGTCATAAACCACTGTGACAGAGACCCAGAAGTCGGAGCGGCTTCCAGAGTAAGCCACGGCTTTAAACTTGCAACCCACCCACCCCCAGCTATTAAAACTGCTGCAGGATTAACACCGCCCCGAGTGGATTAAGCCAGGAAAACATCTGTTGATTAATCTACCCTCCAAAGCGGCTAAAAAGGTTTAGAATTCAAATTAAGGCCCACTACTTCAACGCTTCTCGGTGGAAAAACAAAAAAAAATAAAATAAATAAAAGATTCATTCATTCCAGCCATGTTCAGCAGAGGCAGCGTCGAAAAGGGTGTCTCCTTCAACCTGTCTCCATCAGAGAACACCCATCAGGGAGAGGTATCTCCATGGGATTCTCCCGAAGGTGCTTTTTTCAGGAGGCAACTGGACTTTCTTGTGTTTTTCTTCCAAGACGTTTCGCTTCTCATCCAAGAAGCTTCTTCAGCTCTGACTTGGATGGTGGGGAATGGAAGGATTGATACTCCTTGCAGACAGCTGGTCATTTGCATTCTTTTAGAGGGTCGTTGAGGCCACTTGGAGGTTTTGTCTGTGTCCTCAGGGTCACCCGAGTGATGCAAATGGTTCCCATGGTCTGCAATTTTTCTGGAAATCCGTTCATACTCCCACACCATTCAGAGGGTGTTCATCCCAAAGTGGATAGCTAAAAGTCTTTGGAGATTCTCAGTCATCCAGCTCATGTTTGTGCTTTTTCAGGAGGCAATTGGATTTTCTTGTGTTTTTCCTTGAAGATGTTTTGCTTCTCATCCAAGAAGCTAGTGCCTAAAAGGATGCAAATGACTAGCTCTGTCTGCAAGGTGTATAAATCCTTCCATTCCCCACCATCCAGCCAGAGCTGAAGAAGCTTTTTGGATGAGAAGCAAAATGTCTTCGAAGAAAAACCAGAAAGTCCAGTTGCCTCTTGGAAAAAACACCTTTGGGACAACCATGACCTGGATGACTGGGAATCTCCATAGACATTTCTCAGTGGGATGAGATCCTGGTTGAAGGATCTTCCTGGGGAAGATGTTCCATAAATGGGAAAAAAGACCCAGATTTGAGTTCAGTCTGTCTTCTGCCAAGTTCCCAAGACTCAAAAAAAAATTTTTAACTACCCATCTTCCTTCCAGATTCTTGGCGTCTCCCATCCAAGTACCAACCCCATCTAACCTTCTGAGATTGGATGTTGCCACTAAAGCAAAGCTGCTCTGATTAACCTTGGAAGCCACAAGGGTAGCAGAATCTCATCTGTCGAACTGAGCCTACTGAA
This sequence comes from Thermophis baileyi, assembly GCA_003457575.1. Taxonomy (NCBI): domain Eukaryota; kingdom Metazoa; phylum Chordata; class Lepidosauria; order Squamata; family Dipsadidae; genus Thermophis; species Thermophis baileyi. The sequence continues at coordinate 510,567 of QLTV01002570.1, forward strand.
ACATATCATACAGAATAACAAGAGTTGGAAGGGACCTTGGAGGTCTTCTAGCCCAACCCCCTGCTCATGCAGGAAACCCCATACCATTTCAGACAAATGCTTCTCCGATCTCTTCTTCAAAACTTTCAAGTGTTGGAGCACCCACAACTTCTGGAGGCAAGTTGTTCCGCTGATTAATTGTGGAACCGCTTGCCTCCAGAAGTTGTGGGTGCTCCAATGCTGGAGGTTTTTAAGAAGAGATTGGACAACCATTTATCTGAAATAGGGTTTCATTTCAAGAGCTGGACTGGACCAAAGGTGCACGTCCTGGCTTTAATGGAAGAAAAGCTGACTCAGTTGGTCCTTTTGTCCACCTGATTAACATCAGGAACAGGCTAAATCAGCAATCCAGGTGTTATCACGAGAGGCAGAGGTGAGATACCAAAGGCCAATCTTCTCTTATGTCTGAAAAGCAATTATCCTTCTAATCTTTTTGTTTTGAAGGCGTTTACGGCAATCCAGCTTAACGTTTTGAACCAAAATGGCAAATATGTACTAGGACAAGTCTAAAAATAGCTGTTATCCTTTTAGTGATCAGGGTACAGCAGGCGATGGCTCAGGTGAATGAACTGCATGTCTGATGCTCAGCTTGCTGCCTAGGTGCTCACAACAGGTAGGTAACTTCAGAACACCTTCTATTTTATCTTTAAATTCGACTTTAATTAGACCAGGGGTTGGCAAACACTCAAAGAGCCACAAAGGTCCTAACCGGAAGCCCCCCGTTCAATTCTGGAGCCAACCGGAAGTCCGGTTCCCCCACCATAGAGTCTCCTCCTAGCGTGGCGTCCTTTTTCCTCTACCTGTCCTAACCGAAAGCCCTATCAATTGTGGAGCTGACCGGAAAACCCGCCCCTTGCCATAGAGTCTCCTCCTGGCGTGCTGTGCTTTCCCCCCTCCCAACTGGAAGCTCCTCTCAAAATTGTGGCGCCGACCGGCGACAGGGAGCCACAGCAGAGGGATGAAAGAGCCACATGCGGCTCCAGAGCCTCAGGTTGCTGACCCCTGAATTAGACAGTCCCTAGAGATACCATCAAATAGAAGATTGTCTTTTGTAAAATAGGATCCATGAAGACAAGCTCCATATAAATAATAGTCCACAAGGAGCCAGGACTAAGGAAATTGGGAATTTGACAGGTTTTTTGCTAATTATTTGAGGCTGGAAGTAGACAACACAACCTATGCAACACAAGGTTTCCATGCATAATATCTAGATCAGTTTCAACCACATTTAGAAAACCAGTATGTAGCTTTCCCCACCCCCCATCTCAACCTAACACCAATTTTTCTGGCTGACTCAGAAAAAAGGAAGGATGACTTCTACATGAGGTCCGGAAGAAGAGAAGGCCAGAGATGTAGCACCTCAAACATCTTATCTGCCCTTCCACAAAAGGCAAACCTTTCTTGAATCTAGGCATTTTGGGCCTAGTGGAGCAAGACGAACCAAGAAAAAAAATATATAGATGTAGAACAAGCTAGCTTTAGACCAGATTAACAGAGTTGGAAGGGACCTTGCAGGTCATCTAGTCCAACCAGCCACCCAAGCAGGAGACCCTACACCATTTCTGACAGATGGCAGTCCTCTCTCTTCTTGAAAGCCTCCAGGGATGAAGCTTCCACAACTTCCGAAGGAAGCTGTTCCATTTGTTGATTGTTTTTACTGTCAGAAAATTTCTCCTTATTTCCAGGTTGCAATTCTTCTTGTTCAGTTTCCATCCATTATTCCTTGTCTGGCTTTCAGGTGCTTTGGAAAACAGGTTGACCCCCTCCTCTCTGTGGCAGCCCCTCAAATATTGGAAGACTGCTATCCTGTCTCCCCTGACCCTTCTCTTCACTAGACTAGCCATGCCCAGTTCTTGCAACCGTTCTTTATATGTTTCATATGACCAGTTTTCTTCAAGTTTGGAAAGAAAAATCACTTGGCACCACCAACCAGCCAAGAGATTATGCCTTCTTTATAGGTTTGTAGATGGCCTCTCACTCAATTCCTGGAGAGGTGCTGTGCTGTGTATATTTTACGTGCCTGGATCAGGAAAGGAGTTTGCTTATTTGGGTGGGTTTTTTTAAAAAAAAAACTTCTAATCATAAAGAAAATAGACAACTCAACTTGTCTTCCTTCGATTTTAGTGAGCGAGAGGACGGGCAAGGATACCATTTGGTACCGCTCCAGGGAACCAAAAAATAAATAAATCTTGAGATGGATCTGACTCAAGTGGTATTTCTCTACATAATTCATGGCTCTTAAAGACAGATGATCCATCAACGATGCTGCCATCCTCCTTCTCCTCCAGAAGGGTGGAAAGGGTGGAGGAGGTCAGGAATCCAACCCATCACATTTTTTGCATAGTTGTGTTTGTGCAGAGGCAAGTTCCTCAAGATACGAAGCTTTGACGGCCCCGGACCTGTTCAGAATGTGGACTAGTCCAAGCAAGTTTTACAGGTCTTTTGTAGGCCCCTGGGCTTGGAGGATGTCTGAATAGTGAAGAGGGCTCTGTTTATTTCCCGTACAAGGGGAAAGGACATCATCAGAGGATTTTTAGCTCAGAGCAAAAGCTGTCAAGCAGGGAGACGTGACTGAGGTTTATGAAATCATGTGCGAGGTGAAAAAAATGTGGACGAAGAGAAGGACGTTCACCTCTATGGCTGAGGTTAGAATCCAGGGATGCGGTCAGGCGCAAATAACCAGGAGCATTCTTGAGTTCAAAGCTCAGAAGAGATTATTGCTACCTCTACACAAGGATCTAGATTGGTCAAAACTAAATTGGCGCTAGATTAGGGTCAACAGAATTTGGGGAGATGAACTTGGGTCTCTTATGGTGTATAGCCGTGATGGCGAACCTATGGCACGTGTGCCACAGGTGGCACGCAGAGCCTTCTCTGCGGGCACACGAGCTGCCGCCCCAGCTCAGCTCCACCGTGCATGTGTGCGCACCTCCCACTGGCCAACTGGTTTTCAGGTCTCTGCCGCGCATGCGCGGGGGCAGGGCGCATGCAGGAGATGCGCATGCATGCGCAGGGGTGGGGCGCACGTGCAGGGTTGTGTGCGCATGCACGGGGGGTGGGGCGCACGGGGGTCATGCACACATTTGCGGGGGGTGGGGAGGTCACATGCGCATGCACAGGGGGTGGGGGCAGCGCCACCCCGCGGCCTGTTTTTGGTCTCAGGCATGGGGGGTGGGGCAGTGTGGGGGGGTTGCGCGTGCATGCGTGGGGGGCCGGGGCATGCAGGGATGTCACGCATGCATTGCATTATGGGTGCACGCATGCACACACGCTGTCGTGCGCGTGCACAATTTCGGCACGCGACGACAAAAAGGTTAGCCATCACTGCTGTATGGGGTCTCCAGTTTGGGCAGGGGGTTGGACTGGAGGACCTCTGGGTGTCAGGCCTGGAAACCATCTTGGGCCTTGGATCTTCAGGCCTGCCACATATAGTGTGTGGGAAACTGGGAGGCGGGATTGTGTGAGTGGGGAAATATAGTCAAAATAACATTCCTTTCTCCGAGAGTCAAGGTCACTCTGCCCTGCACCTGGAGGGGTGTTCTGAGAGGCATCTCCAGTTGGGACGGTGCATTGATCTGACAATGTGATGGACATATGGGTGCTGGGCAGGGACTTGGTCTTTCCTTTGGGTGGGGAAAACCTGGAAGCTTTCAGATTCGGGTTTTCCCAGATGTGCCAATATGACATCTCTCATAAAATGGAACTTTGAGGAAACTCAAGCCTTGGAGTTTCTTTCGTTGGGGGTGTTACTTGGAACCCTGACACTGGGGTCCCTTCCAGCTCTGTTATTCTCTCTATGATCTGGTGTATCAAGTCCAAAGAAAGTCCAGAATGGTACAGGAATGGGCAGGGGGTTGGACTAGAAGACCTCCAAGATCCCTTCCAACTCTGTTATTCTATGTTCTTGTGGCCACGCAATGATTCCAAACTGCTGACACATTTAACTCCACCTTCCAAGCTCAGCCTGATCTTCTCCTACAGATATCCGCCAAAAGAAAACATGACGAGACGGGGAGATCTCCTTCTCTCTATAAACCAGAGTTAAATGACGGCATCCATAGCCACCAAATATGGTGATGTCTACCAATCAAGTTGGTTTTAAGACTAGACGGTTTCGTGGAAATTCAGCTCTTAGTCCTGCTTAGATGTATCAAGGAAGTCATGGTAGTTTACGTTCAGACATAATCTGAACACATCTTTGAGATGAACCAACTTTCAGAAGACAAAAATATCCGTAGTTCAGGGTTGAACTGTGGAGTTCCGGGTGCCCTCTGAGCTTGGTTGTTTGTTTGCAGATGTTTCATTACCCAACTAGGTAAGGTTCTCTGTGCAGGGAAGATATCACACTGATGATGTCACCTAGTTGGGTAATGAAACGTCTGCAAGCAAACAACCAAGCTCAGAGAAGACCCAGAACTCCACCAACCAAGAGCTCCACAACTTGACAACTCCACAAATCAAGAGCTGATTAAAGCTTATGCCTTCATAAAGTTGGCTACTCCTGAAGGATGAAACCAGATTCTGTATCTAACTAGAAAATATTTCTAGTTATAAAAATATTTCTAGTTATAAAAATATTTCACGAGAAGAGTCCTCCACTCCTCCACTCGCAACAGAATACCTTATTCCACAAGACTTGAAATTTTGGGCTTAGACAACTTAGAACTACGTCGCCTTAGAACCGATCTAAATGTAGTTCATAAAATTATCTGCCACAATGTCCTACCTGTCAATGACTACTTCAGCTTCAACCACAACAATACACGAGCACACAATAGATACGAACTTAAGGTAAACCGCTCCAAACTCGACTGCAGAAAATACGACTTCAGCAACAGAGTGATCAATGCCTGGAATTCACTACCTGACTCTGTGGTTTCTTCCCCAAACCCAAAAAACTTTAACCTTAGACTGTCTACTGTCGACCTCACCCCATTCCTAAGAGGTCTGTAAGGGGCGTGCATAAGCGCACCAGCGTGCCTACCGTCCCTGTCCTATTGTCCTATTGTCCTCATCTATCTGTATTCACTTGGATTATGTTTATGTTTATACCTATACCTGCTATCTTGTACATGTTTGACAAACAAATTAAATAAATAAATAAATTCTGCGTTTTATCTAGGATTGCTTCAATTACAAGAAATAAGACTTTCTACGCCAGCTTCTGAGAAATCTCCCCGAAGAACAAGCATGTTTCTGCCCATGTTTAAGATTTCTCTTGCATGAACTCAATTGACCTCTAGGTCAGGGGTCTCCAACCTTGGCAACTTTAAGACTTGTGGACTTCAACTCCCAGAGTTCCTCAGCCAGCTGGCTGAGGAACTCTGGGAGTTGAAGTCCACAAGTCTTAAAGTTGCCAAGGTTGGAGACCCCTGACCTAGGTGACGCAGAGCAAATTCAGACTTGTCTGCTCTTTTCTACATCTGAGCGCAAAATTGAGATGCAGCAGAAAATAATTCTAGGCGTGCCCTTATCTTTAAACACACCTCCTTTTATACCCACCTTCCTTCCCCATATTCATTTTTTTTTTCTGGTAGAAATTCAGTGACATGATTTTTAAGGACCGGATTCCACCTTTCTAGAGTTAGGAAGATGGACTAGCTAGCTTGCCCAAGCCAAAAGCAATTATAAAATATGAACCTCTCTCTCTCTCTCTTTTTTTACTTTTTAAATTGCAAGGGAATTCTGAAGTGGAAGCAGGGAAAAAAGGGTCGAGAGGAAAATATAAGCCCCAACACCATAATAGGCTCCACGGCTTAATTCCAAATCCGTGGCTTAAATGGACCTTTGCGAATAAAGAGGATGAACGGTCAAGGGAGGAAAAGACCACAAGCCTTGTTCCAAGCAGTTGACCTGAACTTAAAATGTGTTTTTTTTTTCCCTCCTCCTCAGCTGTTTCTGTAATTATGAAGGATTATAAAACACTTGGGAGTAACGGCTGGTACCAACCGCAGATAGGAAGACCAACTGGGATTTTAAAGTGAGCATCATCGGACAGAAGGAACAACCTCAGTAGATCAGCCGAGAGAGAGAAAAAACTGGTCCCCCCCCCACTTCTGTTTTAGCACTTCTTCCAAGGAACGGATCCCTGCTGTTTAAGCAACCAAACATTCAAAACGGATTGCGTGACCAGAGTTTGCCGCAAACTAAGCAGCAATGGATCACACCAGCAAGGAGAGGTATCTTTAGATCAGAAGACACACGGTTCAGAAAGATGTTTCCTCAAGGGGAAAGAACAGAACAGAACAACAGAGTTGGAAGGGACCTTGTAGGTCATCTAGTCCAACCCCCCCCCCCGCCCAAACAGGAGACCCTACACTATTAAACACTGGAAGTTTTTAAGAAGAAGTTGGTTAACCATTTGTCTGAAATGTTATAGGGTTTCCTGCCTAAGCAGGGGGTTGGGCTAGAAGACCTCCAAGGTCCCTTTCAACTCTGCTATTATTCTATTCTATTCTATTCTATTCTATTCTATTCTATTCTATTCTATTCTATTCTATTCTATTCTATTCTATTCTATTCTATTCTATTCTATTCTATTCTATTTACTCTACTCTACTCTACATTCTACTCTACTCTCTATTTTACTCCACTCCACTCCACTCCACTCCACTCCACTCCATTCCAATCCATTCCATTCCATTCCATTCCATTCATTTCTGACAGATGGCAGTCCAGTCTCTTCTTGAAAGCTTCCAGTGGCAAAATTCCCACAAGTCATTCCGCTAGGAGACTCTGGAACTAGGAATCCAAAGTAGCATAGCCAAGAGGGTTGTTGTTTTTTTAAAAAATATTTTTTGCGGTCCAGCGATTTTATTTCGGGGGAACGTAAACTTTTCAAACTTTTCGCAAGACTTTTGTCCTTGAAGAGGAGGGTGGGAAAAAGAAAAGGAGAAACAAGTTCAAAGATAAGAAATAGGTTAGAGAGCAGCATTCCAAGCCCTGCAATTGCAGAAATAGGAGAGAGGACAATGGTCACCTTTAACTTACCAGCTGCTTCTCAAGAAGCTATTTAAAAGTCTGCCTTAACTCGTTTTTCTGTTTGCTTCATGGAATGTCAGAGGGGTGGAAGGATAAATGAATGGACGGAGGGAGTGGACTCTGTGGAACTCAGACAGATCCTTCCAGATAAATACATGTAGTCCTCAACTTACAACAGTTCACTTAGTGACCTTTTGAAGTTACAAGGGAATTAAAAATAGCAATAGCATTTAGACTTATATACAGCTTCACAGTGCTTTCCAGCCCTCTCTAAGTGGTTTACAGAGTCAGCCTCTGGCCCCCAACAATCTGGGTCCTCGCTTTATCGACCTCAGAAGGATGGAAGGCTGAGTCAACTTTGAGCCGGTCAGGATCGAACTCGTGGCAGTGGGCAGAGATAGCCTGCAACATTGCATTGTAACAACTGCACCACTATGGCTTGCTTCCTTTCCTTCTTTCCTTTCCTTTCCTTTCCTTTCCTTTCCTTTCCTTTCCGTTCCTTTTTTCCTTTCCTTTCCGT
>QLTV01002571.1:613-10685 GCA_003457575.1 Thermophis baileyi
GTCCATGCCATGTGAGCATAACGGTGTACTCTTATTGGTCATTGAAGCATGCCTGGGGGGCGGGAGTAATTGAAGTACCCTATCCCAAAGGAAGTCTTTCAAGCTATCTACCAGGAAAGGATGCCTGAAGAGGGAGATGGGGAAGCATTAATCCTTTTTTACAATATTCGTGATGGTTCCAGATTATGACTGAAGATTCAGAAGAACTTCTACATAACCGTGAGTGTTGTCAGAGGATGCCTGAAGAATAAAATATAATCTGATTGAATGTACCATTGCGTCTGTGTAAACTGCCTGATGATAGCACAACCAATCTACGCTTGATTCAGAACAAGCCTAGTAAGACCGGACTGAGAACACAGGAAAATGGGATCCATTAAGGAATGGATATTGGTATGAAATTGCAAAAATGTAATGGGAATGTGTGCTAGTTAGAAGACTAGTTTGCTTGGATAGGTGCGGATTAAAGGCAGAAAGAAGAAGTGGGAAGGAAGGAAGTCTAGGATATCAGAATTGGATATAGAGACAGCTCTGCTAGCTAGAAATAGGAATGGCTAATTTGGAAAATCTGATGGAATTATACAAACCAGTCTGGCAACAGATCCAGGTATTTACCTTGTTCCAACATCTACATGAAGAGCACTAGGAGGACACAAATGAGGTTTGAGGTACTTTCACATACTTTTCCTCTAATGTGACATATGCCATAATCTGCCAGCAATACCCCTCTGGATTCTACATAGGACATATGAGACAAATCTTACATAAAATAATTGATGAGTACAAATTTGAAATCAGGACTCAAAACAACAAAATAGTAACAACAGATTTCAGATTTTTAGAACACTTTATATGACTATTTTTGAAAAATGGACTTCACTAAACAGCAAAGAGACGTTTTTGGAAAACTGGACATCATTTACAACACCATTGGGTGACAAATTCCTAAACTCACAAACATCAAGAGATTTCAGCAATTCCATAGGGTCTCAACAAACACAATGGGTTTTTAACAAAGTACAATTGTTAATTGAAAAGATACTTGCAATTTATTGATTCATTTGTTCATCCATTCATCCTATTTATATAGCTGCTTATCTCACATGCTTGACTCTGAATAGCTTACAATTTAAAATTATATCTATTTCATATTTAATCTGCATATGAATAACTGGCCTATCTTCCTCTCCCTTCTCCCCCTCCTGCCTCACCCTGATTTAAATCCTACTTTATTCTAGCAATGCATTCTATGCATTTGGTGAAGTGAGATACAGATCATGAAAAGGCAGGTTATGACTTTTACTAAAATGTGTTAATAAAAAAAGGTACTAGTACATTCCTTTCAATAGCCATTTCAGGTTTTTCCTCAAGAGCCTAGTGGCAGTTCCACTAAGTGCCTGATTCAGCTCTCCAATACAGAGTGACAGAACAGATGCCTAGGAGTGCTGATGAAAAAGATTGCAGTGTGCTTGATTGAAGATGAGCATGAGCTCATGAGCTCAAGCTACAGCAGGATGATAAAAGATGGTAAAACATGTTTATTTCTCCACACTTATTGTATTGTAAATGGTGCACTGACCATTTCATTTAGGCTGACTTTTTACCTTTTATGAATGAGATATCAAGCTTCAAATGGCATTTTTGCTGTTACAACTATTATCGTTTCTCAGCTTGCCAACAGACTATGGGGGGAGGGAAGGGAAAGATAGAACAGAGCTCCAGACATCAAGATGCCAGCCATGGGAACCAAGGACATTTCGGCAGGTGTTTGCCAAAGCTGAAAAAGACTTTCTCACAACAATACCAGAAGTCTCCATTGGACAAATGTCCTGGTCTAATAGGGGGGAGGGAGATCTTGAACTTTAACTACAGGTATATGGGATTGCGCGGGAAATAGTTAGATCTGGTTTTTCCCTCATCTTCGCCAATATGATGTACTCATTAAAGTTTTGCATTAAGAGATTGGATCGTCTCAGCCATGCTTGCTTTAAGTTGGATTCGTCAGTCGGAACATTGACAAGCAAAATCAGCATTATGTTATTTCTGCCTCTTTTAGTCTTAATAGTCCCTTGCTTTCTTTAACACTATTAATTACATCTATTCTTTTGTTGCTAGATTTATTATACAATAACTTCCTTTTATCCATATTTTTGCAGTATTTTTAAAAAATGTTTTTCCTCATTCAAACCTCTTCCTAATCGCACCAAAGATTCCTTATCATACTTCCTATATGGTAACTACACAAACATATGTAGTCATTTCCATATCTTTTTTTTCTTTTATCATCTTGTGGATTATTCTACCTTTTACTCATTACACTTTTAATTTTAGATTTTTGTCACTTCTTTCCATTTTTTCCCATGTCCACTTTCCCCTTGAGATCCTCTTCTGATACTAGGTGAAAAAAAGATGCATTCTTTCAGTCTTTATAGTAGAATAACCTTTTCCCCTAGTCACGTTCCTTCAAAATGCTGCAGTCCACCCCTGCAACTACCATAATTCCAAGAATTTGTTTGTGTTCACAACTAGATGATAATAACCAATTTATAGTTTTTTTAAATATTCACACACTTTAATCCCTTCATTCATAATTAAAGCTTCACCTTCATTTCCATCATGTATCCATCAACTCCACTCTTCAAGATCTATCCATCTTCATTCAGATCTACACTACTCACCTTCCTCTTAGCTTCACAGACACAAAACATATCAATTTTTCTTCCATTTCATTTAATTCACACTCTTTCCTATATTTCTCTTATGTTCCCAATCTACTTTATATCATCATTAAATGGGTTCCTTTATATTGACTTTTGCTGCCCATCATGATATTATTTAATCATGACATTCACATAACACATTTTACTAGGAGAAAAAAAGAGCACATTAGGTTACTTTAACAACTCCCACATTGTGTTCAGCATTTCCTGCTAAGATCAAGGACGCAATACAAATGAGATTTTTGGCCCATTTTGGACAATATATCTCAATTGCAACCAAAGAATAATTTCTCAATTAGAAGTTTCCTTGTAAGTCATCATACTGTTGCATATAAACCACCAAGTAGGAGATACCAATAATGTGATTATGTGCCATGTAGTAATTTTTGAGTCCTAGTGACTACATAAATAGATTTTCTCCACGGAGGCAGCATACTGATATACAGTATAAAGATAATAATCATCATCACATGATGCATTTGAAAAACAACGGATATTTTTAAAAGGCTTGTAAGAGGAGTTATGTAAAAAGAATGGCATTATGGAAATGTACTGTATGTTTGGAGATACTGCCATTTTTTCTCTCAAGTGCTACTCATTCAATTTTTCTTCTATCTAGTTTCACTCCCTCCGTAAAGCTACATAACTTGTGAACAGGAATTGTTCTAGAATCCTCTTCAATGCATAATGCAATTGGTAATGATAGACAACCTACCTTTTGGACAAACATTTTTGAGAATAGTCTCATCAAAAGATCCTGAATGTGAATATGTTTCCAAAAAAAAAAAAAACTCCAGCCAGCTGTATCTCTGCACTAACCTCTTTGGGGAAAAACTCACCTTGATGTCATCAGCAGTTTCTTCACCTGTATCAGTTTCATCATAAAGATCAGACTCCTCAGATGCTATAGGCACATTTATGGTCAGGTTGGGATTATTAATGAAGTTCATTTGGCCGAGTTCATCAATGAGTTGCTCTTTTTTTACTATTCCATCCATGTATTCGGACTTGAAATCCTGGCCTGTGTCCACATGGTTGAGAGTGTCCATGTGGTTGAGAACAAAGTTTTCTTTTTTACTATCATCTGGTTCCTCAGATGATAGCTCTGTTTTCTCTTTCAGTTCTCTGTGAAGCAGCAGGAGGACATGTTTCTTTACAAAATCAATTCCTCGGTTGATTCTGCCAACTGCAATTTGCAAATTGTTCATCTCACTATCATCATCAGATCCTGCCAGGCTATCGGCACTGAAGGAGCTAAGCAGCAAAGCTAAAAACAGGTTGAGTACCTAAAAGGACAAAAGCAAATATCACTTTAAAAAATTATTCAGAATGCTTTCACATGTTCTGAAATGGGGACTTTGTCCCCAGTGCTGATGTGACCACAACAGGAGGAAATAACCAAGGATAAACCAAGTTCTGCCAGCCAATTCACAAGGTTTAAGAAAAATAAAGATAATGGAAAGAAATGTAAGAAAATATCTTATGTTGTCAAATAATCTATGTTCTCATTTAAGAAAATCCAAATTTTATATAAATCATGCAAAATAAGTATATGCTGTATTACAACACAGTTTTAGTGTTTTCCGGTGAGACCGGTCTATCAGGGCAACCTGGTCTACCCAAATATGGGACGGAGCATACTACTTCCGCTTTCACCTTTCAGCCCCAGTCCAGGGGTCTTTGCAGGTAGTCACTTTCGCGACAAACTATTTTTGTGTTAAATTTATATTTACCGACAAAGAAATAAAGGGAGAGTAGTATAGATCTATTTCAAGCTATTTAGCTCTTGTCAGCTAGCCATTCGAATCCCAGAAGGGTATGGCTAGCTGACGAGAGCTAAATAGCTTGAAATAGATCTATACTACTCTCCCTTTATTTCTTTGCCAGTAAATATAAATTTAATACAACACAGTTTGTCTGGTTTCCAAAGATGATGTTGTTGCCTCAAACCTCTAGTTTATCCAAGCATTTCCTGCAATTTTAACAGGATGCTATTCTTTGCATATAAGCACAAAGTCTGATCCTTATTTTATTTATCAATTTGTCAGTCAGGAACTTTGTGGCAGGTTGATTACATTAAAACATTGAAACACATCCAGGCCTTGAGTCATAACTCATTTGTATTACACTATTACATCAACTTCTCTATGGCCTACTTTCTGATAATTGTGAAGAATATAAGTACTGTAAAAGCCAATGAAATATATACATTATGGATAGGGTATATTTAAAATAAATAAAATAACTCTCTTCCTAATGATCTGCTTCTTAGACAGTGTCCAGAGGAAGATGGGAAGAAAACTGTAGCAAATATCTCCCCAAGTTAAAACCCCCTAAAGAAACCAATATTTTCTTCAATTGTATATAATAAGAATATAAAATCTAACTTGATTTACTCTTGCTTGATTCAAGATTATTACATTCAAAAAGCAAAAATAATATTAAAATATTTATTCATTTTTGAAAAAAATGATGGAAAAGCACTTGCTCAGTTTGGCAAACAATATTATGGGATAACACAATGTAGTGATTGCTAAATCACAATGACACACAAGACCTATACTTATGTGAAAGACTTATTATTTGCACTATTTTGCATGTTGCAATTGGTCATCTGGAGAGAAGCCTGTGATGGTCTATGTGTTCCTAATATTTTTAGAATGGTGGCAACCATGATGATCTGGGAGAGGCCAAACAAGAAAGTAGGTAAAGAAGAGAAAGTTCTTCTCTCATGAAATAAATCTGATGAGCAATAGGCAGTGTTGGACTTCAGGATTTAGTGACTGTGGTATAGACAATACCAGCAACAGTTCATACCAGGAAAAAGGGAAGGCCTTCATCACACAATATATCATTAATTTACAAGAGTTATTTCCAAAAAGTGAGTGATAGCCATGATTATATATGGGTTCATAACAGGATTAGACAAATTTCTGATGATTCAGCTACTTTTAGCCATAATGGATAAGCAGATCCTCCAATATTCACAAGCCATATTCCATGAATACCAATTCTTAAGTGCAAACAGCCCTTAAGAGGACTCTGCATAATCTACTTTGGGATTTCTTGTAGTCATCTGTCTGGCTCCTGATGGAAACAAGATGCTGAATCTGTTTGCTCCATTAAAAAAAAGTTCTTTTGTATTTGGGATCTTCTTTTGGTCTGCCATGTTTGGCTGAAAGGAAAATCCTATGCATTCTCACAATTTTCTTATAAAAAAAAAAACCCTTAGGACTGGTATGCCGGTACAGTAACATCAGCAAAAAAGTGGAATGTGTTTGCTGTGAAAAGCCTGCTTCCTGCCCACTCACAGCTGTTGATGTTTGTGCTTCAATCCTGCCAGGAATACATTTGAGAAGGGATTTTGCTGATATTCAAGGTCATGGCTATTTACACATGTCTTATGCCTCATGACTTAACTAGGACTTTTATATAAACTCCTTTGGTTTCCTTTAAGCTCTTGGAGGCTTCTTTTAAATACTACTTATAGCTGGCAATCACTAATAACTGTAACATTGACTCAAGCTAGGGGTTTTCACTCTTATAAATCTCATAAATCATGATAACTTGATCATCATGAAAAAGGATAGCTAGCTTAAGAGACTCCAAAAATATACTAAGTTTCTTAGGTCAAACTACAACATTCTTAACATGAAAAATTATTGGCTTGAGATGAGAGATAACAGAATGGAGATAGAAAGTCACATGTTTACAAATAGAATTATTTAGTATTGTGCTTTCTCTTTGTTAACTTCTTTGCCTAAATTGCATTTCTATTTGCTTATTTTCCCATAGAGATAATAGCAATAGCACTTAGACTTATATACCGCTTCACAGTGCTTTACAGCCCCCTCTAAGCAGTTTACAGAGTCAGCATATTGCCCCCAACAATCTGATTGTCCTCATTTTACCCACCTCGGAAGGATGGAAGGCTGAGTCAACCTTGAGCCAGTGAGATTTGAACTGCTGAACTGCAGCTAGCAGTCAGCTGAAGTAGCCTGCAGTACTGCACTCTAACCACTGCACCATCTTGGCTCAATGTATTTCAATTTAAAATAAGTCAACCATATTTGAATCTAGCAATAAATTGTGGGGGAAAAACTCTTGGCAGAAAAAGAATCTGAACCTAGCAATTGGTGGGATGTTGGGCAGCAACACTGATACCTGATTACTTACACTTCTAGCATTAAAATTAGGGGGATTGTAGGGTATATTTTCTTTCTTTTCAGGGTTTCTCCAACCTAACCTGGATGGAAGAGGATTTATTATGGAACATATCCCTTTCTGCTTCTTCAATGAATGCATGCAGATCACAGATTTTTTTTCCAGATAAATGCTTCTCATTCACACATTGAGTTGTGTATACTGAATCTATCACTTTGGGAATTTGTGTTGAGTAATCTTCATTCCTTTTCACAGTCTTCCCAGAGATTGTTTCATGTTCCACAAAGGATGAGACCGATGCACATTCATGAGAATAATCTTTGTCAACAGCAACTATTGGCCAATACCTAGAACAGCAAATTCAAGATTTTGCTACAAAATCTTGATTTGTACAAAAATTATTTTTAGGGGAAGAGCTTTTATGTTTACCTCGGAAATATTTGGTTCTATATTTGCCTATCTGTGTAGAATACATGCCTCCATTGGTATCCACCTGTCTCTTTCATTTTTTGAGATCCTTTGTATTAAAGCTAAATAGAAAGCTATTAAGCTACAAAGCAAAGCATCATCCTCTAGGATCAGCTTATCGTACAGTACTGCCTCTAGGCTGCACCCAAACCCTATAAGCATTGCTAGAAACCAAAAGTGGAGGTTCCTGTAATAAAATAGTTTGCTTAGAATTATACCCACTGGTGTATTAAAAGTCAAATCCATGCTCATGGCAAAGAGACTGGGAGTGGGGCATTGTTGCCAACATCTAAGTAAGCAGGGAGTTCAAGACAAATAATCAAGCAAAAGACAAAAATCCAATCAAGAACTATCAAGGAAAAAACACAAGACCACTAACTATGGTAGGGCAAGCTACCATATATAAACAGAGAGTAGACC
The DNA here is from genome assembly GCA_003457575.1 of Thermophis baileyi. NCBI lineage: Eukaryota > Metazoa > Chordata > Lepidosauria > Squamata > Dipsadidae > Thermophis > Thermophis baileyi. Next base: position 8,386 of record QLTV01002571.1, read on the forward strand.
CCATACACTGATGATATTACCTAATTGGGTAATAAAACATCTGCAAGCAAATAACCATGCTCAAAGAGCACCAAAAACACCTTTCCTTACACTCCTTTTCCTTACAAAATCTGCTCGTAGGACTGGAAGTGAATTGTTTTTGATTATAAGAAAGTGCAAGTAGATTGAAAATTTGGCAAAAATAACATCTTTCTTCTACAAACTGAGAGGTAATTCAGGATCTAAAATATATCTTTGCTTTCCTGCTTCCAATAAGATGGGAAGACCAAGAGGCAAACCAGTGGAATTTTTAAAATTCTTTGCAAATTTAATACTTCTGATTTAAAGTCAGAGGTATCAGTTAGATGCAGCAGTGGGAATTAATGGGATAGGCAAATAATATCAAACATAGCTTCGTATTTGAAACACAAATCCAATACAAAATTCAAGTTGGAAACCATCCATGGATGATGATGATGATGATGATGATGATGATGATGATGATGATGATGATGATGATGATGATGATGATGATGATGATGATGATGATGATAATAATAATAATAATAATTATAATGATGATAATAATGATAATGATAATGATAATGATGATAATGATAATGATAATGATAATAATAATGATAATGATAATGATAATGATAATGATCATGATGAATAATAATAATAATAATAATAATAATAATAATAATAATAATAATAATACATGGGCTTATATAACATCCAAAGTTTAGGTTTCTAGTAACACAAAACTTTACTATGATTCATATTATACTGTTTATTGTAGCTACTATTGCAAATTTGCTTCATTTTAAAATTCTCAATACAACACAGTATACTTTAACATGTAGGTTTAATCTAATATTAGAGCCAATTCAGCAAAGTGAATCAGGCTAGAAACTGGGAAACTTTGGGAGTCTTTGGGAAACTGGGAGGCATCAGGCTAGAAACTGGGAGACTTTGCCATACACCTGAAGTTAGCTGTTAGATCTTGGGCCAATTCCTCTCTCTCAGCCCTAGGAAGGAGGCAAAGGCAAACCACTTTTGAAATCTTGCCAAGAAAACTGCACGGACATATCAAGGCAGTTGCCAGGAGTCAAAATTGATTCAAACACATGCGGTATGCCTGCATGTGCACCTGCACATGTGTGTGCGTGCACAAACACACATACACATCTCTACATAGTCTGCACTTTAGGTCTTGTCTAGTGTGGTAGATTCCTGCTTCTATGGATCTGGTGTTTAGTGCCTATTCTTGTGCTACTATGACGAGTGCCTCTGTGCTGTCTTTTAGTGCAGTCCTTTCTAACTACAAGCAGAATTTTGCAATGTCAGCCACCTCAGCTATCTGTTTTGCCATGTTTTGCCATGGCATTTCCTCTACTTGATCTTTCTCTCACATCTGCTGCTGCCTCAGGTACTCTCTCAGTAGCTCATCTTTGGATGCCATCTTACTGATGAACTCCTAGATGCTCTGGGTTTCATCCATGCAAGTGGCTTTGATACTTACCAAACCCTGACCACTCTCTTTCTGTCTGGTGTATAGTCTCTAGGTGTTGTACTTGGGGTGGAAACCTTCATAGATTGTGAGGAGTTTCTGGGTCTTCACATCGGCAGCTCCCTTGTCCTCCTTTGGCCAGTTCACTATACTGGCAGGATATCTGATGACTGGCAAAGCATACATGTTGATCTGGTTCTTCCCATTGAGCTGACTTTTCAGGACCTGTCTGTTCCTTCAGTGGTATTTGGATGTTGCTGTTTTCCTTGCCTCCTCAAAGTGGTTCCCATATGACTGTGGGATACCAAGGTACTTGTAATGGTCCATATGTCGGCATATGTCCCGTCAGCTAAACAGTGCCGGCTGGCGGGCCCGCGGGGGAGGGCCTTCTCTGTGGCTTCTCCAGCCCTCTGGAACCAACTACCCCCTGAGATCCGGACTACCCCCACCCTGCTGACCTTCCGGAAGCAGTGAAGACCTGGCTCTTCCGGCAGGCTTGGGGCCGTTGATCTCGCCTCTGTAATTGGCGAGGTCCGGCCATGAAACGGTATGTATGAGTTTTTAACTGTTTTTAACTGTTTTTATTATGTTTTCTTTTAATGGTTTTTTTTATATTGTGAGCCGCCCAGTCCCTTGGGAGTTGGGCGGCATACAAATTTAATAAATAAAATAAAAAAAAATAAAAAAAATAAAGATTATTTGTCAATAATTAAAGGCTCATATTGAAGTTTTGCTTTTGTCTGTTTTGTTCTAGCTAGAATCATTGTTAAGAGATGCCTTCAAAGGGAAAGGATTTCAGAAAATA
>QLTV01002571.1:10825-29788 GCA_003457575.1 Thermophis baileyi
TATGACCCTGCTGCTGGTTCCATCACATCATTCTTAACTATTTTCCCTCTCTTGACTATCATCTACTACAATTCTCTAGTCTGAATGAAATCCCAGTGTCTTTACTGTGGATCAGTATCAGATGGATCAGTGAGTTGAAGTCTTGTTCATTCTTTTCATACAACTTGCTGTCATTCATGTAAAAGAGAGGGCTGATGGGAGTCCCACTCTTGAATTTGTATCCATATCCATTTTTTGTGATTATCTGACTGAGGGGGTTCAAGGCTATGCAGAACAGCATATCATTTTTGTATATGCTGCATTGATGGCCACTTGTGTGAACTGTTTTGAAGTGACTTCTAGTGTTGTTTTTCCACAGTCCCATTGACTTCTTGAGGAAGGTTCTTAATCAGTGGTGGGATTCGATTCAAAAAATTTTACTACCTGTTCTATGGGCGTGGCTTGGTGGGCGTGGTGTGGTTTGGTGGCCGTGCCTTGGTAGGCGTGGCAGGGGAAGGATACTGTAAAATCTCCATTCCCACCCCACTCCAGGGAAAGGTTACTGCAAAATCCCCATTTCCTTCCAATCAGCTGGGACTCGGGAGGCAGAGAATAGATGGGGGCAGGGCCAGTCAGGGGTGGTATTTACCGGTTCTCCGAACTACTCAAAATTTCTGCTACTGGTTCTCCAGAACTGGTCAGAACCTGCTGAATCCCACCTCTGTTCTTAATGTCCTGTTGATTTTGTATAGTGTCAGCTATTAACAGACCATGTGTGTAACATTGAGTCATAGATTGTAGTCAATCCAAACTATGCTCAGATTGATCTGTCTCAGGGGTGAGTTCCATTTACCTTCCCCACCGGTTCGCATCGCGATGTTCCCTCGTGCAATTTTGCTTCTGCACATGCTCAGTAGCTGCAATCAGCCCGAAAAACAGCTGAGGAGCTGATCAGCTGTGCTTCGGGCGAAGGAATAAAGGTCAGTATAAACCCGGGGGCAGGCGGGAGGGCCCTTTTTCAAGCAGCTGAATGGGAAAAAACCTTCCAAAATTCACAAAAAAATCCCAAAAAAAGATGGCGGCGCCCACGGACCGGCACCGACCGAACCAGATCCGTGACATCACCAGCTAACGGTTCAGGCGATCCAGTCCAAACCGGGAGGAACCCACCCCTGATCTGTCTAGACCTTAAGTCTAGGGTGACTGCTCTATGTATGAGCAATTTATGTTTTGGACCTCTGGTGTAGTTCCTGATGCTGTGCTCATGTACTGGCCAACCATGGCTCTGTAGCTTGACAGCTCTGATGCCTGATAGGACTTTCCATGTTGTGAGAAGGTAAATATCGGCTAGTAGTTGGATGGTGCTGTTCCGTGGTGGGAGTCTTTCATGATCAATACTGTCCTTCCTTGGGGTAGCCAGTTTGGTGGGAGCCTGCTACTAACAGCTGGTTCACCTGTGCTGCTAGAAGTTCATGCATTGTTGTTCGTTTCTTTAACCAGTACATGTGAATCATGTCTGGGCCAGGTACTGTCTAGCTCTTCATGTTCTTAACCTGCTGTTGGATGTCTGCTACTGTACTGATGACTGGTCCCTGTTCTGGGATATTGCTGTGGTCTGCTCTCAGGTCCTGCAGCCATTTTGCACTGGTGTTATGTGTCTTCTTTTTCTCCCATATGTCCTTCCAGCACTGTTTAGTTTGTGCTGTTGGTGGCTCTGCTGCTGCACTGCACTGCAGTTGGGAGTACACTTTTGATGGTTCTTTGGAGAAGAGGGCATTTATCATCTTGGCCTCTGCTTCTCTAGTGTATCTCCTTAGCCTGGTAGCCAGTACTACCCATATTTTCCTTTATTTTTCCATTTTTGCTCTTCGTGGCTCTGCTGTTACTATGTTATTGCACCCTGTGGATGGTTTTGGAGGACATCCATTTATTTTCTTGGCTTCTGCTTCTCTAATGTATCTCCTTAACCTGGTAGCCAGTTCTACAAGCCTTTGTTTAGCAGTCTAGAGGGCTTCAGATGGAGTCAGGCCCTTGCATTTCTTTTCAGTAGTAATCTCCAATCCTGACACCTTATTCCACCAACTGACCAACCTCTCTCTAAGTTGCCTTGATCTTAACCTCTAACCTTATTTTCCAGGGAAGCTAAGTACTGCTATTCTTCTTGATTGTGTAGCCAAGCATCTCCAGGATTACAGTGGCTGTAGCATATATCAGTCCATTGGTTTGAGTTATTGTGGTAGTAGGGATTGTTCTGAGGGCTCTATCGGCAACTTCTGGCATACTATCTGATGGTACATCTCTGCTGAGCTTTGAGGGTTGATTATAGCTAGTTTATCCATGATCTTATGCCTCACATCAGCAGTTGTGCTCTGTAATGGAGAGAGTGATAAAGACATTCCAGCTTCAGGTGTTGGTTGCACATCCACTTGGTCTTCCAGGTCTTCTTAAGTATTGGATGTAATGTGTAGTTAGTCTGTCTCCAGTTGTGATAGCAACTTTCTCTTCACTATGTTGAAGGATTGGATAACTAGCTGTTTCTCAATTAGTGTAGAGATAGATAGATAGATAGATAGATAGATAGATAGATAGATAGATAGATAGATAGATAGATAGATAGATAGATAGATAGATAGATAGATAGATAGATAGATAGATAGATATATCTCAGAGGTGGATTCCTCCCAGTTCGGACTGGTTCATCCGAACCGGTAGCGACCCGCTGGTGATGTCACGATGACATCACGGAACCGGTTCGGTCAGTGCCAATCCGTGGGCGCCGCCATCTTTTTTTGGGGGGGGATTTTTTGGGAATTTTTTTAATTTGGGGGGGGTTTCTTCTGCGCATGCGCAGAAGCCGAGTTTCCAGCACTGCGCATGCGTTGCCATCTTGTTTTTGGCTTTTTTTTTGGGGGGGGAATTTTTTCGGATTTTTTGGCACTGCACATGCGCAGATATATATGTTTTTCTGTCTAGTCACCTGGTGTACCCAAATATGGGAGGGAGCATACTGCTTCCTTTTTCCTTTTTTCCTTTTTCCTTTTATACATACATACATATACACATACATACATACATACATACATACATACATACATACTGTACATACACTGTATGTATACAATCTAAAAAGGGAGTTTTTATGTCATATCAAGTTTAAACAAATACTGTATTTTACAAAAACTGAAAAAAGTATTTTACAAAAAAAACTGAAAAATAAAACTGATCATATTTTTTTTTAAAAGGTGCAGCAGTTGGCAACTTGTGGCCTATTTTTGCAGTCTCTTGAAGTTTCCATCAAGGAGAGCATAACAAAGAAATCCAATATGAAATAACTAATTTTCAGCAGCATTATTTTGTCTTTTCTAAAATAGGAAATATAAGGACAAAATCAACATATTAAGGCACACCTTTCTGCCTTTAAATAAAATTCCAAGTCTTTTATCGCAACACACACAGGACTGAACCCCTTCTAAGTAACATTAGTGAGTCTTTCTCACATACCTCTATGACTTTCATAAACCTAAATTAAAGGTAAAAAGAAGTTCATCACTCTATTGTATTTCCTCAGTCTTATATTCCTGTACTCACCACTAAATTCCCGATGACCATGACCATTAGAAAGACAATGAGGCACATGGGCTGTCCAGCCACTTCCATGCAATCCCACATGGTCTCAATCCATTCTCCACAGAGGATGCGGAAGACAATAAGAAAGGAGTGAAAGAAGTCATGCATGTGCCAGCGTGGCAGCTCACAGTCGCTGGAAATTTTACAGACACACTCTTTGTAGCTCTTCCCAAATAGCTGCATGCCCACCACAGCGAAGATGAAAACTATGATGGCCAGGACTAGAGTGAGGTTTCCCAAGGCACCTACTGAGTTCCCAATGATCTTGATTAGCATATTGAGAGTTGGCCAAGATTTGGCAAGCTTGAAAACTCTCATCTGAAAAAGGAAGATGGATCATGATTAATTTATGGAATTGTGCTTTTAGCTAAAGTAATACAGGCATCTCTAATACATTAAAGTTGCATATTTTGAAATCACGAACTTCTGTTTCCATTTTAGACTTGAGTTGTTTCTACTCATAACAGCTTTTTCCTATATATATTTTTTTCTTGTTTCAATATACAACACAGAAGGGCCATTTGTGTGTTGCATGTAATCGTCATAGGCTACCTAGGTGGCTTTCCCTGGGGAAGCATCCCTCCCCAAATCACTGCATCTTAAAAAGGCTCACTGAGAAAAAGCTGGAAACTGTATTTGTTAAAATGGCAGCAAAAATTGCAATGATGTAAACTGGATTGCTATGAAGAAGGGAGAGCTAGAAGAACACGATGCACAATTATTTGTACTGTTCTTTTTTTTTTTTTTACATGCATGGTGTATATATGCACCTATGCACATGAACATTCTGCTACCTCTACAAGGGTTAGAAATTGTTTTCTGTTGAACAAAATATAATCAAGAAATTTAGAAGCTAAATCTGTATGGCAATATTAGAATATATTAAGCCAGCAGTTCTCAAATATTTTGGTCTCAGCCCCCCCCCCCCTTTATATATTTAAAAATGATTGAGAGTTTTGGTTTGTGTGGACTGTATGTACTGATATTTACAGTATTAAAATTTAGAACTGAGAATCTTTTGTTTGTTTATTTATTTATTGAATTTATTGAGTTTGTTTGTTTGTTTGTTTATTATTTATTTATTTATTTATTTATTTATTTATTTATTTATTTATTTATTATTTATTTATTTATTTATTTATTTATTTATTTTATCGTCAATGTGGTATGTTTAAGGGACTGAACTGGGAACAAGAAAAAAAGTTGTCTGAAGAGCACAAGTATGTATGTATGTATGTATGTATGTATGTATGTATTTATTTATTTATTTATTTATTTATTTATTTATTTATTTAGTGTGAGGCAGGGGTGGGTTCTGGCTTACCTAGCTGCCGGTTCGCTTCCTCATGCGCCGCATGGGCATGCGCTCCTTGCGCGCTCGCACGCATGCGCGCTCGCACACATGCACAGAGCTAATTTATTGAGTTTGTTTGTTTGTTTGTTTATTATTTATTTATTTATTTATTTATTTATTTATTTATTTATTTATTTATTATTTATTTATTTATTTATTTATTTATTTATTTGACTTTGTGGACTCCCTGAAAGGGTTGTGGCAGGGTTCTCCAGACAGTACTTGGAGAACTGTTGTTAAGCCATTGTTACTGTAATGTTAGATGCTTTGCTATTTCCAGCAATGCGCCAGTAACAGCAATCATGCAGCTAGTGTAATGCATGCCAAGGGACTATCTTCAGACAAGCATTTCCCAGTTTTCACACTAACAATTTAATCTGTAATTCTCTGCACTGCTTCCCAATTTGCAGCAAACATCATAACCCTATCTAATCTAGTATGGGGAGGAAAAAAAATATTTATTTTACTTTATCATCAATCAAATTTATATAGCTACCCATCTCACTGAAGATGACTCTGGCAGTGAACAAGAATCAATAGGGACAATAAATAAAAACAGCAAAAATATACAATATATAAAACCTTATTAATAAATATCATAAAAGTGAAAATACAAACCATAGGAAAGGGAGGATAAAAATGGCCACCTCAATAATGGAAACCATCTGAGCAGGTATTTAGTCACTTGAGAACCCCAGGCCCCACAACATGGCCAATACCTGAGAGCATTTCAGAATACCCAAAGGGATAGAGGGAAGAATGTTCCATAAAGCGGGTGTCAGAGAAGAGAAGGCGCATTTCCTAGGAACCATCTAATGAAGGTCCTTGGCTGATGGTACCCATAACATGCATACTTTCCCAAATATAGTGGAGATGGCTGATGTAACCAGGAGAAGTGGTCTTTCAGATGATCTGATCCTATGCCAAGAAGGGCTTTTGCTCTCAGTGGTGTGGTATCAAATATTGAAGCTGCAGAAAACTTCCCATAAGGTCACTTACCAGACGGAAGGATCGTAGTACAGACAGACCTTGAACATTGGCAAGACCAAGCTCAACTAAGCTGAGAGTAACAATAATGCTGTCAAAGATGTTCCATCCTTGCTGGAAATACTCATAAGGATCTAGAGCAATTAATTTAAGCACCATCTCAGCTGTGAATATCCCTGTGAATACCTGCAGAAAAAGGGAATAGATAAACTTGACTTATAAAAATGGGAAGAAAGAGGGAATTTATTTTCTTTAAAAGCATGCCAGTGAAAAATATTAAATTCAAAAGGTAGTCCTGAATCATCTTCTATACACTAACAACAGCAGACACTTCATATATTTTCAGTGGACGACAGGCAACATTTTGATAGTTTTCCAGGGAGGGAGCTACTAGAGAACACTGCAGAGATTTTCCCTCCCCTCCTCCCCAAAATTATTCACCAAGATACCACGTAGAGGTATAACCCCAAGCTCCCTCTGAATCCCATCTGGGTCCATCAAGTGCCTGGGTTGGATCCATCAAACATATCCTAGCATCTTGCAACAGGTGTCAGCTTCCCAAATAGATCAAACAGGAAACTCGACAAGATGTTTAATTCTGCTTTATTGTAGGGCTACATTAATATAATCTTGCAAACTGAAAATACAGATCTCCCACCATCTCTTTTTACCATCTGATAAGATAGGTGGTTCCTTTCTAAGTTTCTTTCTCTGCTGTTATTCAGCTCTGGGTGCCCTTCACCTTTTATTTGATTCTTCTCTAGGCAGCATCTCTTAGTACCAGTTGTGGGATTCAAGTAATTTAACAACCGGTCTCCTAGTGACTGGTTGGGTGGGCGTGGCTTGGGTTGGCAAGATGGGGCGGCACCTTGCTGTGAGTGATGTCGAGTTGGCCATGCCCACTCAGTCACATGACCGATGCTGCAGAGACAGGGTGATTTCCTACATACCTTTCCCCCCCCTCTGCCCTTGGGCTGACAAAATAAAAGCCCATCTAAAGATTGCGACTGCCTGCCAAGTCTGCCTGCCAAATGCTGGCAAAAGGAGGCTAGAGGAAAAAAAAGAGAAGGGCTGATGGAAACACCCCATTTTCCGCCTCTATTGGGCTGTCTGCACTGCGCTGGATTGGGATGGGGAGGTGAGGGGGAAAAGCAAAAAGCCTACTCAGTCCATATGTACTCACCAGCACAATGGCGAATCTCTCTTCCAGCTCGCCAGTTCGGCATTGGGAGCTTGAGGAGTGGATTGTTTGCCCTGAAGTCCGTCTGCTGCTCTTCCAAGCCCAGCTCTGGCTGCATCAGCCAATTTTCTTCCAGCGCTCATGCAGGGAATCCCGGGAGCGGCAGCATATTGCATGCTTTTCACTCCAAGCAGCCCGGACTAGAAAACGCATGGCTGAGGCAGAGGAGCGGTCCTCCTTAACAAGCTCCAAACTGTTGCTGCTGCTGCAAGCCTGGGTTCTCCGCACGAGCGCTGGAAGTCCGGTACTCTGGCGCACTCCTCTCTGTTTCCCTCTATGACCGGCCTTGGAAAAGCCTGCCCTCACAATCGCATGCCTGCAGTCAGAGCTGGGCTTGCAGCTCTCGTGCGGGGAACCCAGGCTTGCAGCAGCAACAACAGTTTGGAGCTTGTTAAGAAGGACCACTCCTCCGCCCCATCCATGCATTTTCCAGTCCTGCTTGGAGTGAAAAGCATGCAATATGCTGCCACTCCTGGGATTCCCTGAACGAGTGCTGGAAGAAAGGGAGTCCAATTGTGAGGGCAGGCTTTTCCAAGGCCGGTCATAGAGGGAAACAGTGAGTGCGCCTTGCCTCCCCGCAGCTTTAATTCTTTAAAATTTTGGGGGGTTGCGCACATGGAGCGCTAGGGAAATCGGTGCCTGGAGCGAGAGGGGAGCGCAGGCTGACTGGGCGAGGAAGGAGTACTGGACTTCCAGCGCTCGTGCAGGGAACCCAGGCTTGCAGCAGCAGCAACAGTTTGGAGCTTGTTAACGAGGCCCGCTCCTCCATCCCAGCCATGTGTTTTCCAGTCCGGGCAGCTTGGAGTGAAAAGCATGCAATATGCTGCCACTCCCGGGATTCCCTGCATGAGCGCTGGAAGAAAATTGGCTGATACAGCCAGAGATGGGCTTGGAAGAGCAGCAAACGGACTTCAGGGCAAATTATCTATTCCTGAACCGGCGAGCTGGAAGAGAGATTCGCCATTGTGCTGGTGAGTACGTACGGACCGAGTAGGCTTTTTGCTTTTTCCCCCCACCTCCCCATCCCGATCCAGTGTGGCGCAGACAGCCCAATGGAGGTGGAAAACGGGGTATTTCCATTGGCTCTTCTCTTCCCCCCCCCTAGCCTCGTTTTGCCAGCATTCGGCAGGCAGGCTCGGCAGGCAGTCATGATCTTTAGATGGGCTTTTATTTTGTCAGTCCAAGAGGGGGGGAAGGGGCTCGGAATGGTATGTAGGAAATCTGTCTCAGCAGTGGGCAGGCAATGAGGCGGCGGCGGCAGGCAAGCGTGCTGAGCCTCGGGGACCGCGGGGAAGGCAGGCAAGCTGGCTGGGTGATATGGGAGGCAGCTAGGTCAGGATTCAGGCCTTGCTGCTTGCAGGCTCATCCAGACTAATCTGGGTCTCAGCTGGGTCGTGCGGAGAGTGCTGTGTGAGCATGGAAGGCAGGCAAGCTGGCTGGGCCACATGGGAGGCAGCTAGGCTAGGATTCGGGCCTTGTTGCTTACAGTCACTCACCCAGGCAGATCAGGGCAGCTCAGCTGGGCCGCACGGAGAGCACTGCATGGGATGCAGCTGAAGGCAGGCAAGCTGGCTGGCCCTCAGAGACCGTGTGGTCGAGGCAAGCACTTGCATCTGGTTATCTGCAGAGCGTCTCTTGGAAAACCAAAGCTACCCCATCACCCCTGTCCTTAGATTGTGGCTCATTTTACACCCAAAACCTGAGTAGTCACATTTCCTAGAGAGGCACTTCCCCTATGTCCACCAGGTCTCAACAATACCTACTAAGGTCTCTCATCCACAAATGAGGCAGTTAGGCAATCAGGAATTAAGTAGCAGTAGCTGCAGACCTAAGGCCCAATGACCTGGCAAATTGTCCAGGCAGGTAAAGGACCAAATCGGTACTAAAAAAAAATATTTTTTACCTAACCACTTTGAATACTGGCATGAATTGGTTTCCTTAAAATACTGTACATCTGTTTTTGTCTGAACATTGGGGAAAGTTGTACACCAGTGTTTCTCAAACTTGGCAACTTTAAGATAGAGTTGGGCTCTGACCATAGCAGGAAAAAACTGAGAAAATAGTGCTGCATGTAGATTAATAAAAGTGTAATTGATATCATGAAAGTTCTTACTCCCTCTCAAAGAACTAATAGTCACTGTCAGCCAATTGATTATGATCAAAATAAAGACAAGACAAAAAACTTTTTAATAAGATATCTATGCAATTTGCTATTCATTCTCAAACAATATGAAAATGATCAATAATAAGGCTGACAAACAAGCAAGCATCATGGAGGATACAGGTGTACCAATTGTTTTAGGCATCAAAGATATATATCTGAAATATCTGATTGGTTACTGTTGAAAACAGAGGCACCACCTATTTGTTCCATCTTGCCAATTGTTAGATTATTGTGGTATTAGTGGTCATTTCTTTCTTGCAAGCACCTCAGAGTTGTCACACTATCAAATCAAAGAATGAAGAGCAGTTCTCTTACCAGATTGCCCACATTCAATACATTGTTGAACTCTTCCGTCATTGGGTAGTGTTCCATGGCCATGAAGACAGTATTGAGGACAATGCAGATGGTGATCCCCAAATCAACAAAAGGGTCCATGACAATGAGCTTAACAATGTGCTTTAGCTTCACCCAAAGTGGGCAACAGTTCCATATTAATACAGCGTGGGCAAACTTATACCACCATGGTGGGCACTTCTGGTGGGCCTCTTCCAGTTCTAAAAACAAAAATCAAAATCATTTCCACTAGAGGTAAATCATGAATTACTAAGAGTGCTAACTTTAGCCAATTAATCAATGAGATTGATTGATCGATGCATTGTTCCTCAAACTGGCACTTAAAACAGTATAGGATTACAACTTCTGTACTATGGAAATTATTGGAATTTGCTTATCGAGTCTGCTGGAAAGGAATTTTTGAATCTCCTCATTATACTGGGCTGAGGTTGTTGGATTGTTGCACAAAACAGCCAATAGAACTACAACCATTTTATATTTTAATACTGTCATGTGTGGATAGTGTATAATATATAAGAGGGACTCATTCTTCTATTATAGAAAGCTGTTATAAAAGGCATAAGACTTATGGCAGAGAACTATTCTCTTTCAAAACTCTTTCATCAGCATGTCAAATGTTTCTGAAACTACTTTTTCATTGGTTACTGGAAAAAACTAGCAAGTTGTCCATTTGTAAAATTTCTGGCTAAACGTTATAGCCTTTATCAAAGAATCTGGTTAATTTATCTCCAATTCTTATACTATATTTCAGAGCAATCTACAATACACTAAACATGAAAATATTATTAAAATATCTGTTTTTAATTCAAAAGTAATCTAGTTTCTACCTAGTCAAGGCATTTACCTTCAAGAGTACTGGAGACCACACTGACTGCACTCCCTACTCGCTTCTCCAAACCCTTCCCCTCAACACCATCCACATACAAATGGTTTTGATCAGATCTCTCATGTTCTTCCCTTGGATTTGACTGTAATAAAAAAATGAGATCCAAGATTAAAAAAACAGTGACAAAAATGTAAGTTTTTGAATAAAAAAGCCTCTATGGCGATTAGCATTAGAATCTGAAGTGGCACTTGAATTAGAGATCTAATGAGGATGTAATTCAAGCTGTTTGCTATGATATGACACTATTTAAAGGAAAGGTTAGGGCTAGGGTTAGGGTTAGATATAATCCAAGGAAGTCACTTTGTACCAGCAAAAAAAAAAAATATTGTTGATACGCCTTGAATTCTTTAAGAATTTTACTGTCAGGGTTTGCTAGGACTAAACCACATCAAGTAACTACACATTCAGTTAGTTAATTATTAAATTTATTATTGCTATATTTTCAGTGCCAGATCCTCAAGCACCAAAACAATTCAGCTGACATCTGAAAATATGAAACCAGATTTGGATGGGGTAACATTTACTGCTCTGTCTCAGACTCAGCAGAAAAGCTATCTTTACTACAAACTTTACTCCCCTATAACATCCTTCTGCTTTCACAACTATGTTTGTTAATCAGTGTTTCTTGCTGATTTCCAGTTACACTGGGATAGAAGTATAGAAAATGAAAAAGTTCTGTTTGATGGACTCTTCACACATCTGGACAATTGGCTAACCCACCTCATATGTTGGATTAATCTGTGCATATAATTTTCTCTAGCATCAGGGTACAGATGACCAGAAGACATCCCATGCAGAAATATGAAGAGAGGAGAGGGGGCAGGTCCAAGGTTTTAGTCCTTTCAAACACATGTGAAAGTCTGTAACTGTGAGAGACTGTCTATCTTTTGAGTTCAGCAATGCGGTCTGACACTAATTCAGATCAGTCTTCATTTTTAGTGCAGCAGTGTCATAAACATTTGCTGCCTGAGCCTGTTGTGAAAGCCATGAAGTGGGCCACTTACAGTCCATCACTAATCTTTTCTAGAAGCATCCACACATTAGCTTGTATCAATACAATTCTAATGAGGATTTCTATAACTATTGAATGGGCAGCAAGCAGTATGGATTATGGTTTTATCTTTGGTTCCTGGTCCATGGAGAACATACCTCACGTATTGTAGCTGATCTCTCCAACACCAAACGTGGGATGACTCGACCATTGCAATCGTTTGGTCCCTCTTGATCACTCTGAGCCTTTTCATCTAATTCTCCTTTTTGCTTTTTTTCCACCATAATGCTTTCTGCAGAGCTGTTATTTGCTGTTATTTGAAGCTACAAAAATATAACAGATTTAGCATAAAAAAACCAGGAAAAGGCTGTTGACATTACTGAAGTGGTGATTTGCTAACTTTTCCCTTGAATTTTGAAATCATATGGTATATAGTTATGTTATTTATGATACGTTTTTCAAGTCTTCTACCATGTTTCCCCCAAAATAAGACCTGCTCTTATTTTCTTTTGGGTTTGAAAATAAGCACTCGGGCTTATTTTCGGGGAGGTCTTATTTTTTTTTAAGTGCAGGAGGCAGTGAGCGCGGGGGCCGACGGGAGTGGGAGCGTAGCTACCGCTGGCCCCGCCCTCTCGGCTGTAACGGGCCAAGCTCTTAGCATGCCCCTATCTCCACCCGTCCTGCCCCAACCTCCACCCGCTGCTGCTGGGACACTTCTCGGCCACAGCAGGCGCTGTGATGGCCTCCAAATTGCTGCCCATGTTGCTGCTGGCCTCGCGGGGGCTCTTCGCCCTCCTGGCAGGGTGGGTGGAGGCTGGGGCATGCCGAGACCTTGGCCCCGATTGAGGCCACGGGTAAGCAGACGGTGGTAGCTACCCAAACACTTATCAACTAGAGGGAGACAAAGCTTCCTCTGCTTGCAAAGGGGATGCTTTGAAACAGAGTTAATCACTCTGTGTCCCCTTTGCAAGCAGACAAAGCTTCAGCTCCCTCTGGGTGAAAAGTGCACAGCAGAACCAGGCGGAGGCAGAGGTGACCCCAACGTACTGCCCACTCCGTCCCACCGTCTCTCGGCTTGCCTGCAGCCGTACCAACCAAACACCCATGTGGCATGTCGGGATCACCTGCCTCCCCCATCGGCCATCCCTCTGCTTCCGCCTGCTGCCGGTACCACCACACAAGCCTCCCATGAGCCTCTTTTGAGTCAGGCAGCCGCGTAGCATGTCTGGATCGCCTGTCTTCTCCCCCCACCCCCATCTCTGCCTCTATGCTTGGACTTAACGGTATTTGCGCTGTGCCAAGGGGCCAGTGGGCTGTGGCTGCTGCCAGACACCATCAGCCCCATGCATTCACCACCTCTCATACTGGCCATGCCCATCCCCCCAGGCTTATATTAGGCCCACCCCAAAAAAATCAGGCTAGGGCTTATTTTGGGGGTGGGTCTTATTTTCGGGGAAACACGGTACTATTTGGTCCCTTCAGTTATGCTGGTCAGCAATTTCCATTTGTCCCCAGCCAACAGGATACCCAAGTTACTAAGACTGGTGGAAGTAGTGATGCCACAAATCTCAAGGATGCAAGACAGACAAGTAGAAATGTCTGTTTCTATGAAAATTATTGTTGGAGAAGATGAGTTGGAGTAACAAATATGATGCTAGAAATTCATACAGTACAGCATTCTAAAGTATTCAAAGAATTCTGTAATTATCAACTCAGTATTTATAAAATATTGTAATATAATTATTATTTGTTTAAATTATTTGTTTTCTAATGATAAAACAAGATATTTTTCAACATGTTTTTATATATTTGCTTGTCAATATACATGATTCCAACATGTCTAGATCATTTGCCATTTAATAGTTATCTATATATTAATTTCCCACAGGCCAATTTTCCACTGTTCAAGTGCAATCTGTTGGTGCATTAAACAGCATCAAATAATAAATAATAATAATTTATTAAACTTGTAAATTGCCCAAATCTCAATGGTTCACAATAATCAAAGAAATTACAATAAAATCAATTAAACATAAAAGATAAAAGATTGCAAGCATGACAAACAAGATAGAATGAGTATGGGGTCTCCCTCTCCCTCACCAAAGACCTGGATGAAGACTCATCTCTTCACCACTCTTCAACAACAGCAGAAAAGTCAGATGATCCAGATCTTGTGGGGGAATCTTGTTCTAGTGGCCCAGAGCTACTATAGAGAATGCCCACTTTCAGGGCCCCTATTGTTCTGACCTAGGCTTCTTTAGAAAGCATGAAGCAGAGTCTTAGTCCCAGCAAAACCTCTTTTATTTACACAACTGTGAATTCCTTTCATTCACAGTCCACAAGGCTTGGCAAACAGTCTTTCAGAGGAATATTTATCAACACAAACCTTATCTCACTTGGAACGCTGCCAGAGAACTAGTTTCCAAATGCAGGGCAAGGCAAAACTTGGCACAGAGTCTATTAGAGTCACAAACAGAACTTTCCACTCTTGAAACGACCGAACAAACTAATAGTTTCCTGCAAAAGCCCACGCCCTGTTCGCTCCTCTTTTATGTCCTATGGGAGAGGCCAAGCATCTCCAAGGTGTGGCTTTACTCCCAAGTCGACCCTGCTTTCTTAGTTGTTCTTGTCTTCTGGCAGCTCTGTGCATGCGCACACTGGGAACAGTCTCCAGCTGTTCCTCTGCCTTGCTGATGTCTGACTCCGGAGGCAGCTGATAACTGCCAAATGGCCTTGGCCCCCCTCTGCCTCCAATGCAGAGCCCTTGTTCAAGCCTTCCCCAGACTCCAGGACTGGCCCATGTTCCTCCCCAACCTCCTCACTGTCCGAATCTGCTGCCAGCTCCGCTGACCGCTGGCGGGCCACAACACCTATAGATGAAATTGTTCAAAAGAACCTGGATATGCCAACCCAGCAGATCAAATCAGGCAGGGAGATGCTATGGGAAATAAGCAGACCCTCAAATAATGAGACCCTATGCCATGTGGAGCTTTATTGATAACAAAAAGCACCCAGTTGCCAAATTGGCAACTAGTGCAGCTTGTAAAGCAGAAGTGTTACATAGGCATATTCAAAACAGTGACTCAAAAGCGTATTACATACATACATACATACATACATACATACATACATGCATACTGTACATACATACGCATACCCATTACTGTTCACACCACCTCATTTGGACCAGTTGAACTTTCTGAGTGGTCTTCAAGGACAGCACATGTAGAGTGAGGTGACCATGGCATGAGTGATTGTCTGAAGGTCCTTCCACTCTAGGAAAGAGTACAACTGGCAAACCAAATAGAGTTGTGCAAAGGCCTTCTACACTCCAAGGTAATGATGGTAAACCTATGACACACATTATCAAAGCTGATATGCCAGCCTTCATCAACACTCGACAACAACTACCGTATTATTGAAAGCACACCCTTATGCAATTTTCAGAGACCACACAAAAGTGGAGTGTGTTTTTCTGTGTCTTCTGGACCCTCTAGAAATTAATGAGAAAGTTGTGCTCTTGCAAAGTCTCCAGAGTCTCTGAAAATCATGCAAAAATGGGGTGTACTTTCATGAGGTTTTGGAGACTGTAGAAGCTATGAAAGAGCATTCTCCAAAGCTGCTCAAGAATGAAGGCCTTGGACAGGCTGCAGGGGCCTGTCAACAAAAATTGCCTGAAGACAAACAGCAGCAAATGACAGATCCTGGAAATCACACACATGATCAAACTGGTTTTTTTAAAGTAATAAATAGGTAAATAATTGTTTCTCTTTTGTTAGAGGAAGAGTGACATGCCAGCAATCATTCAATGTCTGATGTTGTTGATAGTTTGACATGAGTTATATTGGTAATTTGGGCTAAGATTGCAGTGCTTTGTTGTCATGGATATCAGAGAATGGCTGGTAAAAGTAAAGGTTCCCCTCGCACATATGTGCTAGTCGTTCCCGACTCTGGGGGCGGTGCTCATCTCCGTTTCAAAACCGAAGAGCCAGTGCTGTCTGATGACGATTCCGTGGTCATGTGGCCAGCATGACTAAATGCTGAAGGAGCATGGAACACTGTTACCTTCCCACCAAAGGTGGTCCCTATTTTTCTACTTGCATTTTTACATACTTTTGAACTGCTAGGTTGGCAGAAGTTGGGACAAGTAACGAGAGCTCACTCTGTTACGCGGCACTAGGGATTCGAACCGCCGAACTGCTGACCTTTCTGATCAACAAGCTCAGCACCTTAGCCACTAAGCCACCGCGTGGTTGGTAGTCCTTGATTATTGGTACCAGCAACTCGGTTGTTAAGCAAAGCAGTTGCAAGTAAAATCATGACTGAGCTTATCTTCAGCTTTCCTTTGCTTTATGATTTTTGTAAAGATTGTAAATGCAAGGACTGGTCATGATTATTGTAATTGTGAACAGCTGGTGTGTAAGGCAGTTGCTAAATGAGGATTACCAGCACTCCATTCTGTGTTCTTTAGAATATTACATTGAATATTTATGCAGGGAATTTATGGAAGGGATAAAGATGTTACCTATAAGTGTTCTATTTAAGCAACTCCAGGAAGCCAGTCCTGTTGGCAATCCTGTCAGTAAACCTGGCTAGGAGTCTGAGAAGCTATGTCACTGCTCAGGAATGAAATAGCAAGCAAATTGCTGGCTCACAGTTGATGTTTAAAACTCTAAGGCAGCAACAGTGGGAGGAGGGAGTGTGCAATCTGTGTGTGTGTGTGTGTGAGAGAGAGAGAGAGAGAGAGAGAGAGAGAGAGAGATATCAATTTCTCACAGACTGTACTAAAATAATAATAAATATCAAAAATGGCATGACAAAGTAACAACAATGGTGCATTGGAATATCTGCAAGAAATGCAATTTTCTTACAAGCAAGAACTGGTGGTACTACAAAATAGTCAAAGTAACAGAAAATGAAGAAGCTAAAGTGCTCTGGGACTTTAGAATTCAGACAAACAAGCACCTACCACATAACATTCAAGACTTAACAACTATCAATAAGAAAGACAAAAAAGTCTGAAAATGGACATGGCAGTACCTGGAGACAGCAGAATAGTATAGAAAACAATAGAAATAGCACTTAGATTTATATACCGCTCCATATCGCTTTCCAGCCCTCTCTGAGCAGTTTACAGAGTCAGCATATTGTCCCCAACAATCTGGGGCCTCATTTTACCAACCTCAGAAGGATGGAAGGCTGAGTCAACCTCGAGCCCATCAGGCTTGAATTCCAGACTATGGGCAGAGTTAGCCTGCATTCTAATCACTGTGCCATCAGGGCTCTTCAAAGAACTGGAGAAAATAACAAAGTACAAAAACTTGCAAATAAAAGTAGAATGACTATAGCAAAAAAGAAAGCAAAGACAGTATCAATAGTGATAGGTACCTTGGGTGTAATCCCAAAGCATCTGGAGCAGCCCTTGAACACCACTGGCAGTGACAAAATCACCATCAATCAATTGCTAAAGGCAGCTTTACTTGGAACAGTTATACCCTGTGACAATATCTATAACACCATCAAACAACGACATCTGCCTATTCTATGACTTGATAGGTGGATAAAAATGCCAGATCCAGTCTAAACATCTGATTGACTGTGCAACCAACCATAATGACTCGAAATAATCAGCAAGCCACATACACACACACACACACACACACACACACACACACGGAGGTTTGTTCAAGCCAAAAGTGATTAAATCACTTTTAAAAACGTAGTATTCAGCTAATAATTGGTCGGATTAGAATTTGGTTAGAAATACCAGTAAACCCTGTGGAATTCTTGGTACCCTCTGAGCTTGGTTCTTTGCCTGCAGACTTTTTATTACCCAAGTAAGCAACATCATCAGCACAAGTGAGTGTGGGATTTGCTGCCTGTTTATATACAGTAGCTTGGCCTGCCAGTTTTAGTAGGATGAGCCCTCTCAGGGATCAACATGAGGCTAAAGAGAAGTTCTTCAAACTCGTCTCTGATAGGATTCCGATAGAAATAAATTCCTGAAGTTGCTATTTGCAGGGATGGGATTATTTGAAGGTAGAGCTGGGGGTTAAAAGGAGCTCCGATTTGTTGCTGAGGTTTTCCATAAAAAGTAAATAACCATGTTAGATTTTTGTTGGAGGAAAGCAGACTGAGTAAGTGTTAAGTCCACTTCCTCTAGATCTACTATCTACATAACAAGGCATGTTAACTGCATTCCTGCAATTGCCACATCTAAAGTGGCCTATGTTGAAATAGCTTTTCAAAATGAAGTAGTTGCTGAAAACTGTGGGAAAAAGAAAAGTTTATCACCTCCTCTCCCACTACTAGAACTGCAGAGGCTCAATGATTCAAAAAGAAAAGAAAAAAGCTTCGCTATGGTTTCATATAAATTGGAACTGCAACACTGCACTATTGTCAAGTCTCCAAAGTAGGGAATATTGTGAGAGGCCTAAGCTGATTCAGAGTTGGCGCAAATGTCCTCTCCCTGACATCCAAAATGAAGTAAAAACTATCAAAGTTGCCTTGAATCCCTTGAACTTAAACCTTCTAGAACTGGATAAATTAAAATAAATAGACATAAAGAAAAAAACCTGACCAGTCTTTGTTGCTCCTCCTGATGCTTTTTCAGCTGTTCCACCATCTGCTGGAACTCTTCTTCTTTTTCTTTTTCTTCCTGTAAGGTGGCATCATTCTGCTCTGCGTAGGCCATTGCCACCACAGCCAGGATTAAATTGATGAGATAGAAAGAGCCCAAGAATATGATCACAACAAAAAAAATCATGTATGTTTTCCCAGCTGCTCGCAAGGTCTAGAGAAAAAGAAGAATTTCATCCTCCTTTGTACCTGGAAATCCAGAATTCCATTCTCATATATACCCTTTCTAGATAGTCATTAGTCTAAACCAGGGGTGGGTTCTAACTTACCTCACTGCCAGTTCACTTCCTCCCACGCCGCGTGGCCGCGCCACGTGGGCATGCACGCGCTTTGCGCGCGCACGCATGCACAGTGCAAAAAAAAATTCCCTCCCCAAAAAAAGGCCAAAAACAAGATGGCGACACATGCGCAATGCTGGAAACTCGGCTTCTGCGCATGGGCAGAAGAAAAAAATCCCAGAAAAAATTCCAAAAAAATTCAAAAAAAAAAGATGGCGGCGTCCATGGACCGGCACCGACCGAACCGGATCCGTGACATCATCGTGATGTCACCAGCGGGTTGCTACCAGTTCAGGCGAACCAGTCCGAACCGGGAGGAACCCACCTCTGGTCTAAGCAATGTACTTTGAAGATATTCAAAACCTCCATGCTATACTTCACAAATTGCTTGGCATTTGAAATACAATTCTCAGACTTAGGATCAATAGAATAGAATAGAATAGAATAGAATAGAATAGAATAGA